>JACBKR010001940.1:0-38287 GCA_014218235.1 Colocasia esculenta | reverse complement strand
ATGCCTTGTTGTCTTTGCTGTGCCACTGCCATTCTTTCTTTAATATCTTTACCTTCTTAGTTGTTTCCCTATCATCTCGGTCCTACATTTGTTTTTTCGCCACTTCACCAGCATATTGGAGAAGCGGCAACTTCTGTCACAAGGTGCTCAAAATGGCTGCCATCTGATGCTAGCTTGATAGCTATTATGCAACGACCCACTCCACCCGGTAACGGTTTATACCAACCCACGACATCGGATGAAGCAAAGCCGCTACAGGGGAGAATACCCCAACAAGTAACAAGCGAGCTGAGATATACACAATAGAATTGAATAAATGCAACGGAATGTAAATGAGTCTTATTCCATCCATCAACTTTAAATCCACATACCACAGTCTGTATAGTTCGACAAGAGATAAATAAATGCAACTATTCCAAATCCATAGCCGCTCCAAGTACATTGAACAAAATCCAAATTTCAATTGTAGCATTACATACTTATGAAATATAAAATACAATTCTTCGTCCCTTAGTCCAACTCCACTTCAATTCTTGCTAGCTCCTCCTCTCTGCTAATTTTCTGAAATGTTTAGCAGAGGGTCTATGCAATAGACTCAGCAAGTAACTTAAGATTCAATACATGCTTTTTAACAATTTACACAATAAAATTTCAGCAGTTAATCATACATGATCATGCTATAACCTAAACAAATTCCATTAAACAATTGTCTAAACAAATGTAAAACTAGAATCTACACAAGAACACTAACATCATGGTGTCATTAACATGAGTAAAATACACCACACACACAGTTTCATGTTTAATCCAAGTCATTGTAAAGTTGCACAACTAAACCATGTAAACATATACAAGATAGGTAGCACTCCTAGCATGATTTCTAACTCACTTCTCATGCAATCATAACAATTTACTTCACATTTAGCTTGCTGATTTATACAAATTTTATGACATTCATATTACCTTTGCATAGGGATCACCTTTAACTATAAACATGATACTAAACACATGTGCATCCAATCATTCAAATTCCATGAATATGAAAGCATATACTTACTTTTGGTACTAATGGTAACATAACTTTTAGCAATTGACAATTTATACATACACATACACGCACACATTTGTACACATCAATAAACATTTATCATTAACACTATTGTCATTTACACTTATGCTATTTTTCTCATTACACACAACCACATGATAAACCTTGGCTTTCACATACACTCACTTTTGGTTATATCACACAATACTCCCCCCATTTCCCATTATTTCCTCTTTCACATTCACACACTTCTTATCATTCACTTTTGCACATGACATGTGCCACATTTACACATATCTTGCACATACCTTGTGCTATGAACACATATCACTTTTCACATCACACTTATACTTATTTTCACTTAATGCCAAGACACAGCCCAAACCACCACCTAGACGATCACATGACACACACATTCACATTCACATATTAATCACCGCATAGTGATAAGTCTTAGTTCCTGCAGAAACCGGGGAAAGCTCTTCCCACCATTACCAGTGGAACTTGTCCACCTCCAGGATTTTACAACCCTTTGCCAGGGGTACAGACTTTATCAAGCCTTTTCCTAGGGTATCACATAACACATTGAGCTTTCCCGTAGGGGCATTACTACAGTACAACTCCAAGCATCTAGGGTGGCAGTGTCTTATGGGCATACTTGTTTATCTTGTCTTATTAACCATTTCACACACCTATACCACTTGTTCTCTCACATTCCATACACACACTCATACATAATTCATACACACATAAGTCCTCATTTACTGATTTTAACATCACTATTGCAACTACCAAATAATCATAATACAGATATAATCATACTGAAATTTACTGAATCACATCAAGTCACAACTAACATGCTCACATAGTCATTTTTTTCACATTAAAATCGATAACAATACTTACTGTCATCAAAATAACATGAGATTTTAACCACAAACAATTTTAAGGTTTATAATCGTACATACAATTTTTCAGATTTTCCTGAGTCATATTACATTTACAGAAATTAAAACATTCAGTTTCATGCTATTCATAATTCACTTTAACATGGAACATACAAACCAATCAGATTTAACCATTCACAACCTTGATCCTAACATAATATCATCACAGAAATTTCCCTTGATTATTGCACAGCACCACACTTTAATTTAAATTTTACAATTTCTATGCATGTCTTCATTTCCAAAACAGAAATTCCCGTAAATCCCACAGTCATGGAAAAATTCTCAAAATTTCAGGGCATGGACTGATACATATACACATGGTATAGAAAAATCTAGGGCATTTAATTCTCAGGAATTAGGTAGATAGTAGATGAACATGCATAATCCATCTTTTCCCCACATGTATTTCAATAATCTAAAATTCATACCATCCACAGAAAAAATGCAGAAATTTCCCACACATCACATTATCTATTTTACATAGCATATAAATTTACACTATATCCTCATTGCAAAAACATATCGAAAATAATCATCTACCAGGAAGAACAACTCACTGTCTATCCTGAAGACTTGGCGGCAGCCTCTGGCCGTTCAAGGGTTTTGACGCATGATCGCTGGACGCCGACGAGAGATCTTGGCATCAATGGCATTGACCGCAAGTTCCTGTCTGTGCAACATCACAGACCGAACTCCATACAAGGTGAAAAGGAGGGTCCAGACACCCGATTTAAAATCCACAAAAATTGCTGGGACCTAGGGCACATGTATGGGATTGAGATCTATGGGTTACTTGCCTCTCAAATGAATCTACAAGATCGGATTAAGCTGATGAAGCCCTCCTTGGCAGCGCCAAGAAGCCTCCAGAAATCCTTGCTCCGAGTTCTAGGGGGTTGCAGGCTGCAGTCCAACGCCAGGGAAGCCTTCTCCTACGTATGGCTTCCTCCTTGTCGTAGAAGATCACCAGAAAACGCCTCCAGTCGCCGGATCCAAGCCCTCCAGGTCAGTCCTTCCTCTCTCTCTCAGTTAGGGTTTCCTTTCTAGTAAAGAGCCAAGGAGAGCTCTCTAGGTTGCAAAAGGGATGTGTTTTATAGACTAGGGGACAAGAGGGCTCGTGCAGGGGTTGAAGGGACAGGTAAGGGCCGTTGGGAGGCCATCTCCCCAATCAGAAGCCTGGCCCAATAAGTGCTCTCTGTGCTCTGTTGCGCACAAAAAATTAGGGATATTGACGTCCACATCCATGGACGGCTACATTAGGGTTGGCGTCAGTCGATATGCACGCTGACATATCATGGGCGTCCATCCATGTTGACGCCAAGACACTCTTCTTCTAGAACTTAAAATCATGCAGAACCATGCTTAATCCACACATATATGCACATGAAACCTATGTAGTATAGTGTATACACCACTACACCATGTAACCATCCAATATTTAATGCTAATCCTACACATACATACATAGGTACATCAGGATAATAACACGTACATGAATATCTTCACACACATACAATGTATAAGGTATAATATGTATATTACTACACCGTGCATCCATAACATTTCTACCTGGGTATACACATGCATACATAAGTACACTAAGATAAGATGTACGTAGATATCTACCTATGCGTACATGAGGTTTTACATAAGCGTGACTCAATCACGCGGCAAAATAAAATGACAAGAATTGCGAGGCTTCACAATCATTAGGAGGCATATGAATTAAGTTAGCTAGGAATAATCTATTCAATAAAGTAGTTCTTGCTTGTGCACTCCATACGTACACTGCAATGTACGAAGTACAATGTACACATTAACTACACCATGCAAATGAACAACGTTTACAACTAAATATACTCATGCATACCTAAGTATACCAGGTGTTACATATGTAAAATTAGGTACACAATTATCACACGCATAAGATAACCTACATACGTACATACACACATGCACTTCATATATTCGCACACAATACCTATGAAATGGGCAATATAAGGTATACTTCAATATTTAGATAGTACATACATAATGTTTAAATAGATACCTTATACACAAAATTGGCCAATTACTCATATTCACGATAATAATATACATCCACGCATATACACATGCAAAATTATATCTATAATGCACCATTTTCATGCACGCCATTTATGCAAGAAACAGTACATCATATACATAGATAGAAGCGGGAAAAAGAAAAATTCGGGGCCTTACACCCTCTCCCCCTTAAAGAGATCTTCGTCCTCGAAGATCGATCACGTACCCTTGATGACATCTTGTTGCCGCTTTAGTCCACTTAGACCGTGCCTAAACTCCTACCGGTGGCTTCCTTACTACTTGAAATCTCGGGGAACAAACCTCTTCTTCTGATTCGGACAGTCTTTAATCTGATGGTTCTTGCTACCACACTTGAGACATCTTCCTAACCTCATCCCAACATACATCTCCGCCGTGGCGCTTGCCACAATGCACGCATACGGCTTCTCATTTCCGGCCAAAGCTACTGACTGAAAGGTCGATTCTATTGGTACCATAGTTGGTTGCTGTCTTTCATGAGCTTCTTCATCTTCTCTTTTGCCGCTGAAATGGCTCTGGCAACATTTCTAATCTTGCTTTCTTCTCTGCCAAGTACAACTCCATTTCACTCTCTTGTTTGCACGCCGCGCTAAGAGCTACATCCATAGTTCTAAGGTCAAACGCTGCCAGTCTGGCTCTCAATGACGGTCTAAGCCCCATTACAAACTCCTTACCTTGCGCCTCTCATCAACAACTATGTGTGGTGCATATCTAGACAACTCTGCAAATCTATAGCCTCATACTCCACAACTGTCATTGATCCCTGAGTCAATGCTAAGAATTCCTGCTCCATTTTGTCCCGTATATGTTCAGGAACATACTTGGCCTGAAACATCCTTACGAATCTTCCCAAGTAACCTCTAGCTCCACTCCCTCAAACTGCGTACGAAGAACGGAAGACCACCACACATCTGCTCGCTCCTGAAGCATGTATGACGCCAGACTGATCTTGTCATCCCTGCACACCTGATAGCTCGGAATATCTTTTCGATTTCCCTGAGCCAACTTTCTGCAACTAACGGCTCATCTCCCCTTAAAAGGGGTGGAGCCATCCTCTTCAACCTCTCCATGACGGATACACCTCCTGAACCACGGTCTTGTTGAGCTGGTGCTGGAACCTGAGCCTCAAACTGAGTTTGAAAAGCCGCTTGTGTTTGCGCTTGAGTTTGTATTGCTTGTACAATCCCTTGCATGACCGTACCATAATCAGCCAACGTGGCGGGGGCGATCCTTGAGGTGCTGGTACTTCATGCTGCTCTCGTCAGTCCTACTTAACTCTTCATCCCGAATAGGTAAGCTCGAACGTCGAACCTCTCTAGCCATTGCTACAAATAAACATCAAGTTAAACCCATTTATCTCTATACCGTACATGTTATCATGTATTTATCTTACTACTTTTCTAGTACTATCTTAATTATTCCTTGGATCTGGCTATCCACTACAAAGACTTAGAGATGTGATTTAGTTGGGCTATTTATGTATAAGCTCAACCCATGGCTCTGATACCATCTCTGCAACGACCCACTTCCACCCGGTACGGTTATACCAACCCACATCGGATGAGAGCAAGCCGCTACAGGGGAGAATACCCCAACAAGTAACAAGCGAGCTGAGATATACACAAATAGAATTGAATAAATGCAACGGAATTTAAATGAGTCTTATTCCATCAACTTTTAAATCCACATACCACAGTCTGTATAGTTCGGCAAGAGATAACCTAAATGCAACATGTTCCAAATACATAGCCGGCTCCAAGTACATTTGAACAAAATCCAAATTTCAATTGTAGCATTACATACTTATGAAATATAAATTACAATTCTTCAATCCCTTAGTCCAACTCCACTTCAATTCTTGCTAGCTCCTCCGCTGCTAATTTCCTGAAATGTTTAGCAAGAGTGAGTCTATGCAATAGACTCAGCAAGTAACTTAAGATTCAATATACATGCTTTTTAACAATTTACACAATAAAATTTCAGCAGTTAAATCATACATGATCATGCTATAACCTAACAAATTCCATTAAACATTGTCTAAACAAATGTAAAACTAGAATCTACACAAGATCACTAACATCATCATGTGTCATTAACATGAGTAAATACGCACTCACACGTTTTCATGCTTTATCCAAGTCATTGTAAAGTTGCACAACTAAACCATGTAAACATATACAATAGGTAGCACTCCTAGCATGATTTCTAACTCACTTCGCATGCAATCATAACAATTTACTTCACATTAGTTGCTGATTTATACAAATTTTATGACATTCATATTACCTTTGCATAGAGATCACCTTTAACTATACAACATGATACTAACACATGTGCATCCCATCATTCAAATTCCATGAATATGAAAGCATATACTTACATTTGGTACTAATGGTAACTCACTTTTAGCAATTGACAATTTATACATAAACACATACACGCACACATTTGTACACATCAATAAACAATTTATCAATTAACACTATTGTCATTTACACTTATGCTATTTTTCTCATTACACACAACCATATGATAAACTTGGCTTTCACATACACTCACTTTTGGTTTAATCACACAATAGTCACACACATTTCCATTATTTCCTCTTTCACATTCACACACTTCTTATCATTTCACTTTTGCACATGACATGTGCCACATTTACACATATCTTGCACATACCTTGTGCTATGAACACATATCACTTTTCACATCACACTTATACTTATTTTCACTTAATGCCAAGACACAGCCCAAACCACCACCTAGACGATCACATGACACACACATCACATTCACGACTTAATCACCGGCATAGTGATAAGTCTTAGTTTCTGCAGAAACCGGGGAAAGCCCTTCCCACCATTACCAGTGGAACTTGTCCACCTCCAGGATTTTACAAGACCCTTTGCCAGGGTGTACACTTTATCAAGACCCTTTCCTAGGGTATCACATAACACATTGAGCTTTCCCGTAGGGGCATTACTACAGTACAGCTCCAAGCATCTAGGGTGGCAGTGTCTTATGGGCTACTTGTTTATCTTGTCACATTAACCATTTCACACACCTATACCACTTGTTCTCTCACATTCCATACACACACTCATACATAATCATACACACATAAGTCCTCATTTACTGATTTTACATCACTGTTGCAACTACCAAATAATCATAATACAGATATAATCATACTGAAATTTACTGAATCACATCAAGTCACAACTAACATGCTCACATAGTCATTTTTTCACATTAAAATCCATAACAATACTTACTATCATCAAAATAACATGAGATTTTAAACCAAATAAATTTAAGGTTTATAATCGTACATACAATTTTCAGATTTTTCTAAGTCATATTACATTTACAGAAATTAAAACATTCAGTTTCATGCTATTCATAATTCACTTTAACATGGAACATAACACGAACATCAGATTTAACCATTCACAACCCTGATCCTAACATAATCATCATCACAGAAATTTTCCCTTGATTTATTGAACAGCACACAATTTAATGTAATTTTACAATTTCTATGCATGTCTTTCATTTCCAAAACAGAAATTCCCGTAAATCCCACAGTCATGGAAAATTCTCAAAATTTCAGGGCATGGACTGATACATATACACATGGTATAGAAAATTCTAGGGCATTTAATTCTCAGGAATTAGGTAGACAGTAGATGAACATGCATAATCCATCTTTTCCCCACATGTATTTCAATAATCTAAAAATTCAACATCCACATAAAAATACAGAAATTTCCACACACATCACATTATCTATTTTACATAACATAGAATTTACACTATACCTCATTACGAAACATATCGAAAATAATCATCTACCAGGAAGAACAACTCACTGTTCAATCCTGAACTTGGCGGTAGCCTCTGGTCGTTCAAGGGTTTTGACGGTATGATCGCTGGACGCCGACGGGAGATCTTGGCGTCAATGGCATTGACGCCAAGTTCCTGTCTGTGCAACAGCACAGACCGAACTCCAATACAAGGTGAAAAGGAGGTCCAGGACACGATTTAAAATCCACAAAATTGCTGGGACCTAGGGCACATGTATGGGATTGAGATCTATGGTTACTTGCCTCTCAAATGAATCTACAAGATCGGATTAAGCTGAAAAGCCCTCCTTGGGCAGCGCCAAGAAGCCTCCAGAATCCTTTGCTCCGAGTTCTAGGGGGTTGCAGGCTGCAGTCCAATGCCAGGGAAGCCTTCTCCTATGTATGGCCTTCCTCCTTGTCGTAGAAGATCACCAGAAAACGCCTCCAGTCACCGGATCCAAGCCCTCCAAGGTCAGTCCTTTCTCTCTCTCTCAGTTAGGGTTTCCTTTCTAGTAAAGAGCCAAGAGAGCTCTCTAGGTTGCAAAAGGGATGTGTTTTATAGACTAGGGGACAAGAGGGGCTCGTGCAGGGTTTGAAGGGACAGGTAAGGGCCGTTGGGAGGCTATCTCCCCAATCAGAAGCGGCCCAATGAGTGCTCTCTGCGCTCTGTTGCGCACAGAAAATAGGGATATTGACGTCCACATCCATGGACGGCTACATTAGGGTTGGCGTCAGTCGATATGAACGCTGACATATCATGGGCGTCCATCCATGTTGAAGCCAAGACACTCTTCTGCCAGAACTTAAAATCATGCAGAACCATGCTTATCCACACATATATGCACATGAAACCTATGTAGTATAGTGTATACACCACTACACCATGTAACCACATCCAATATTTACTACTAATCCTACACATACATACATAGGTACATCAAGATAATAACACGTACATGAATATCTTCACACGCATACAATGTATAAGGTATAATATTTATATTACTACACCGTGCAATCCATAACATTTATACCTGGGTATACACATGCATACATAAGTACACTAATATAAGATGTACGTAGATATCTACCTATGCGTACATGAGGTTTTACAAAGCGTGACTCAATCACGCGGCAAATAAAATGACAAGAATTGCGAGGCTTCACAATCATTAGGAGGCAATATGAATTAAGTTAGCAGGAATAATCTATTCAATAAAGTAGTTCTTGCTTGCACTCCATACGTACATGCAATGTACGAAGTACAATGTACACATAACTACACCATGCAAATGAACAACGTTTACAATTAAATATACTCATGCATACCTAAGTATACCAAGGTGTTACATATGTAAAATTAGGTACACAATTATCACACGCATAAGATAACCTACATACGTACATACACACATGCACTTCATATTCGCACACAATACCTATGAAATGGGCAATATAAGGTATACTTCAATATTTAGATAGTACATGCATAATGTTTAAATAGATACCTTATACACAAAATTGGCCAATTACTCATATTCACGATAATAATATACATCCACGCATACACACATGCAAAATTTATATCTATAATATGCACCATTTTCATGCACGCCATTTATGCAAGAACATAACATCATATACTAAAATAGAAGCGGGAAAAAGAAAAATTTGGGCCTTACAATTATTGTAGGCGGACTCCACAAGAGGTAAGTGTTCATGCCAGGCTACCTCCAAAATCTAGGACACATGCTCTATGCATATCTTCGATCACCTGGTTGGTTCTCTCCGTCTGACCATCTGTCTGTGGATGGAAAGCCGTGCTAAAGTTTTGTTTAGATCCCAAGGAGTAATGCAGTCCTTTCCAAAAGTGGGATGTAAACCTAGGGTTTCTATCACATGATAGACACCGATACTCCATGTAATCGACTATTTCCTTCACATACAATGCAACCAGAACATCTACTGACCACTTATTCTTCACCGGAAAGAAGTGAGCCGACTTAGTTAAGCGGTCGACAATAACCCAGATACCATCGAACCCACCTCTAGATTTGGGTAGTCCGAAAATGAAGTCCATCCCTATACCTTCCATTTCCATGCCGGGATTCTAGGGGTTGAGTTTATCTACGGTCGCAAGTGTTCCGCCTTGACCCTTTGACATGTTAAGCATCGGGCGACATATTCCGCCACCTCTCTCTTCATATTAGGCCCCCAAAGCTTCTTTTCAAATCTTGGTACATTTTGGTAGTTCCAGGATGAATAGTATATCTGGTCTTGTGAGCCTCATCCATAATCATTTTCTTTGTCTTCGCATGGTCGGGTACACAGACTCGATCCCGGAACAATAACCTTCCATCTTCATTTAATGAGAAATCTGGCCTCTGGTCCAGATTAGCCTTAATCTCCACAAGTACAGGGTCATTGTCTTGGAGTGTTGTAATGTCCTCCAATAGTATGGGTTGTGCTCTAACACTAGCAACAAAGCATCCCTTCTCCTTGATGTCAACATCAATATTTAACTTGGCGAAATCTTCTAATAACTTCCATTCATCTACCATTAAACTTGACAATGTGATCATGGCTTTCTACTTAGAGCATGCTGCACACACATTTGCTTTTCCTAGATGATATTGGATTGTAAAGTCGAAGTCTTTGAGATACTCCAACACCCCGCTGTCTCATATTTAAGTCCTGCTGGGAAAACAGATACTTTAAGCTTTATGGTCAGAAAACACAATGAATTTCTCACCATATAGATAATGACGCCATATCTTCAAGGCGAAGACTACAGCAGCTAGCTCCAGATCATGTACAGGATAATTGTCCTCGTGCTTCTTCAATTGTCTGGATGCGTAGCATATAACTTTCTCATTTTGCATCAGCACATAGCCAAGGCCGATCCCAGATGCATCGGTTATACTTCAAAACTACCCCCAGCAACTGGCAGGGTCAGTACGGGTGCTGAGGTAAGGTATTCTTTCAATGCCCTGAAACTTTCTTCACATTCATTAGTCCATGCAAAGGATTCTCCTTCCTGGTAAGTCTGGTCAATGGTACAGCTATCTTTGAGAAGTTCTTAATGAAGCGACGATAATAACCTGCTAAACCCAGAAAGCTTCTAATCTCCGACACAGTTGTCGGCCTTGACCAGTTCTTTACCGCCTCCACCTTAGAGGATCACAGAGATTCCCTCCTTGGATATGATGTGGCCAAGGAAAGACACTTCTTTCATCCAGAATTCACACTTACTAAGTTTGGCATAGAGTTGATTGTCTCTAAGCACTTGCAGAGCCACCTTCAAGTGTTCTTCGTGTTCTTCTTTGGATTGGAGTAAATAAGGATATCATCAATGAACACTACTATAAACTGGTCCAGGTATGGCCTATAAATAATTCATAAGTTGCATGAAATCCGCTGGAGCATTTGTTAAACCAAACAGCATAACTACGAACTCATAGTGACCATATCTACTCGGAATGCAGACTTGTGAATATCCTCCTCCTTTATTCTTAGTTGATGGTAGCCTGATCTTAGATCTATCTTAGAGAAATATTGTGCACCAGAGATCTAGTCAAACAGCTCGTCGATGCGGGGCAGTGGATACTTATTCTTTATTGTCAACTGGTTTAACTAACGGTAATCAATGCATAGCCTCATTGTCCCGTCCTTCTTCCCGACAAACAACACTAGCACTCCCCACGGGGATCTTCTAGGCCTGATAAACCCTGATCTAGCAATTCTTGGATCTGCCTCTTCAACTCCTGCAATTCCACAGGGGACATGCGGTACGGGCTTTTGAAACAGGGGCTGCCCAGGGAGTAACTCAATGGTGAAGTTTACCTCCCGCTCAGGTGGTATACCAGGTATTTCCTCTGGAAATACATCAGGATAGTCCCTGCTATTGGAATGTCTTCTAGGGATGGTTTCTTCTTTTCAGTTGTCAAGACGGACACTAGGAAAGCATCACAACCCTGGTTGATCAGCTTAGAAGCCTTTAGGGAGTATCAAGATAGGGTGTTTGTGATATCGGGTGCCAAGCAGTGATAAAGTTGGAAGTTTGGTCTTTTAAAGTGACCCTCCTATGGCGACAGTTTACATCGGCATCATATTCAATTAGCCAATCGACCCCAGAATGGCATCATAACCCTTCATGTCTAAACAGATAAGGTCGGCAGGGAGATTGGTCCTCCAATTATAGTTTCACATTTTGGCAAGTAGTGAGTGAGTTCAGATTCTGAGCCTAGTGGAGAGGCTACAGTGATCTTGGATTTCAGGGGTACAGGTTTGACAGGTAGAGTTGCAGCAAATGTGGTGGAAATAAAGAATATGCAGCTCCAGTATCAATAAGCACAAAAGCAGGTTGAGAGTGTATGGAAATGGTACCTTCCACCATACCCCCTTCCTCGGGTAGGTCGGCTTCTATGACAGCATTAAGGCGTCCTTGACGCCGCGGTGCATTTGAGTTCTACCTGGTTGGTCCTTCATCATTGGACAGTTAGGAATACGGTGGTCACGACCACCACATCTCAAGCATGCCCCGAGCTTCTTCCAGCATTCCTCAGCTCGGGGTTCTGGTTTACTGCAGAATTTGCAGTTCTTAGCCAACTGCCTATCTTCTATTTTGACTCTTTTGTCCCAGTAACATCTCTTCCGACATTTGGCCTCTTGTTGTTGTTGTTGACGTTGTTGTTTCAAAAGTTGAGCAATATTAGGTGCTCCCCTCTTGACGAAGACCGCTTGGAGTTGTCCTTGCCCCTCATGCCCTCCACTTTGGCCATGGTGTCTTCTACCAGCTGAGCTCTTTGGACCATCTCAGTGTAAGTTTGGATATTGTGTGGTCCGAGCCTTTCGATGAACATGGGTCTGAGCCCATCCATGAAACGGTTAGCCTTTAGCCTTTCAGTTCCCACCAGGTGTGGGGCATACACAGCAAGACGCACAAACTGAGCCTCATACTCAGCCACAGACATCCCTTTCTTTTTCAGTGCGGCAACTCCGCTGCCTTCTTCTCCTTGACTCTCTCAGAGAAATACTTTCCCCGGAATATCTCTAGGAATCCGGCCCACTCTAGTTCATCTATATTAGGCAGGTGGGCCGATGTGGCCTTCCACCACGCTCGAGCATCTTTAGTAAATTGAAAAGTGGCCAGTACCACCTTCTCCCTATTAGTGCATTGCATACTTGGAAGATCATTTCTATTTCTTCCTGTCAGTTTCTGCCTCTTCTGGGTCAGGGGATCCAGAGAAACGAGGAGGGTTTAAACTCCTAAAATTGCGGTGCAGATCACCGGCTCCATTCCTTGTAGCTCCAGCTTGATTTCCAGCCTGAACTACATTTTGTATTGCTTGGGTCAATCCAGCCACAGTTTCTTGCATAGCTTGCCATGATTACGAGCCATTGCAGTTGAGTGTAAGTGTTATGAAGGTTCCTGAGAAAAGGATGGAAACTAATTAATGTCTCTAGATACATTATAAGAGTCAATGGGTAGCAGTGTTTAATTCTTTCTATCACATTCCCAGTCTCTACCCATTCTCCCAAGTACTATATTTAATTTCCATGACCTAGGTTCCATAGGTATCTCCTATTCCTGAGACATATCCTACTTGGTATTTCTAGGCTCTGATACCATTAAATTGTCACATCCCGAGAATTACGCAGCGGATATTAATTGATTAATTCGAGTCGATATCCCGAGACGTGGACAGTCGGCAAATAAGCCTCTAGCTAGCACGCACTAAATGTATAACAACATACATCATCATAGGGCCCAAATATTGAACTCAACTAATCTTTTATTCAATCTCAACTCATTGTATTCCAAATGGATACTAGTACAAGACTAAGACTCAATAAAAGGGAAAGTACATTTATTCCTCACTTTCTACTACATGAATCTAACACTCAAAGCAAACTACTATAAATAGACTCATGCTTGGAACGCTCTTCACTCGGACGCATTCCCATCCTCGACTTGCTCTTCCTCTTGAACTTCATAGTCACCTAGATTGGGTAAAAGTAGGGGATGAGCAAACTAGCCCAGTAGGATTTATATCTCAATGTGCGGGCAATGATATAAGTGATTAGCATTTTAGAACTAGGCAAGTACGATGAATGATATGCAAGTACGAATAAAACTCGTTAAAACATGATATATAAAACAAGCTAGAGAGAGTGTGATTATGATAGAGTAAGATTGATGAACAATATGACAAGATAGAACTAGCAATAGATCACTTTGACAAGCACGCAAGATTTCAATTGATGTCAAGAACGCAAGATATCCCTAATTGCATTAAATGCAGGATGGCCATATCATGCAAGCAAGCAAGCAAGAATGTACGAGCACGATCAAATAACACTAATCAGGCACGTAGACACTAATGTACACAGAGAAAAGATCCATCAAGAATGTACACTAGGACACGTGTATGTGGTTATTGTATCTATCATTCAACAAGCAAGCAAGACTCCCAGCGCAGATGCAACGCCAGTAATCATTATACCCCATGGTTAACAGTATATCTAGACTCGCCGTCATTGGGGCTAGATTGGAGCCCTTGGACACACGCCGTGCCCTGTCAGCATCTCATGTAAATTTTTAATGTAGATACCCACAGTCATTAATAATAGCCAATGAGAGTTTCAATAAGTAAGCATGTGTAATGTCATGTCATGATGATGATGGGAACAGTAATAAGTAATTGAACATGATTTTATGATAACAATGGTCGAGAGATAATTTCGGCAGCATAACGGTACGATTTGTACTTTGGTTAATCTTTACATTAAGGCTTTAGTCTAATGGTCAATCACACTCACGAGAATAAGAAGAGAAAGGAAGTGCATGCTATCTCTAGGGAACTTCAATGGTACAACCAACTCGTCGGCCATGTGGGAATCCATGGTCAGAGGAGATTTACGGAGGCCTTGGTGAAAAGGTTGCTAGTGATAACTACTAAAATTTTAGCGTTAAATTTCATACATTTAGTTGAGTTTTGACATTGTTTTCCATAATATGTGTATTTTGATTATAACTTTCATTTCATCCATAAATAAGTTTTTTAACATGTTAGTTGATATTGGGGTAGAAAACACTTGTTAGATTTTCATTCAACAATTTATTGTTTCTTTTTCAGATTGAATAATTAGATTCATTTGTCTTTCTTTCTTTGCACATATACACTTTGAAAAATAAAAGATCTTTAAATAATTCATGTATATAAGTAATTTTTGTTACAATAAATTTTTTTGTAAATATCTTTTAATAGTAAGTGTGAGTTGTAAATAAATAAAGATTTTAAATACTCCTCATCATACTATCATCCACATACCCCTTAACCCCACTAATTTTATTAAATAAAAATTGTTTTTAAATACCCCATCATACCTACGCACTCCACTTAACCACTTCTATTTTTCCACCAGAGCAGCTGGAATTTAATGAAGCTCCTGGAAGCGGATTAGGGCAGAGGTGTAGGCCATGACTGAGGTTTGTGCTGGGCGGCATGGCTCAGGCAGTTGAAGCCCTTGCAGACCAGGAGGCGAGGTGGAAGCTGGCTAAGCGGCCAGCGCCCTGGCGCGATGCGGGATGGCGGTGTGAAGCGCGGCGTCCGGTTGTGCTGAGGTGGCGGGCCTGCTGCTGGCGGAGCCCGGTGCGGAGCGCAGGCGGTATGCGCGGCAGTGGCTGGGCGCCTGGGCCAAGCGGTTGTGGCGTGGTGGTGTGCTGATGGGTTGCGCGGATGGTCTTGTGAGGTGGAGTGGCTGAAGCCAGGCAGTGTATGCTGAGCTGGTGATCCTGGTGCTAGTGCAGATGGAGATCCTGGTGAGAAGCTGGGCGAGACGCCTATAAAGGGACCCCACGGTCTCTTCCCAGGGCTGGCGGGTAGGAGTTCGATTTTGTAGGAATTTTTAGTTTGCTTTTTGCTGTATTTTTCTTTCAGAATTTAGGGGAGGGAGATGGAGTATATTGTGTTTTGGGGTTCTTCTTTTCGTTGTAGCTGTTGGTTGGGAAGATTGGTGTTCTTCTTCTATTTTTTTTATGTTTAATTCTTCTCTGCTCTGTGAAGGTCGAGGGGATATTGTGAATTGAAGGAGAGGAGATGAATACCATTGTTAATTTGCTTTTTTCCATTTCTACTGTTTGACTGCATAGCAGGGGGGTTCGCCTGTTCATTTTTTAGAATTAGTTGTTATTCTCGGAGTTCTGCTGCTGTGAGGATGGGTCTAGAGTTCTTGGCTTGGTCAGTTGGAGTTTTAAAGTTTTAGTTTCTTTCTTACTTCCACAGTTCATATGTTGGCTGGGTTGATTGTTTTGGGAATTAGTTCAGTGTTATTTCGGGTTTTCCATTTTCTTCTGTTCAGATGGATGCAGAGCATGGGGTTGGATAATCTTGGCCAGTTCGAGAGCGGAGAAGTTCTTAAGAATTTTTCTTTCAATTTATCTCTGTAATTTTCCTTGCTCAGTTCAGAGGCTGGCGAGTTGATTTTTAGGATTTAATTTTAGTTTTCCTATTCTCCACAGTTCAAGGTTTAGCTAGTTCAGTATGTGAGGAATCCGATTCAGTGGAGTTTGCTTCTTCTATTTCTATTGTGTTAGCTCATTTCTTTTATGCTGGTAGATCAATCCGGAATTCTCTTTCATTGTCTTGTGTGTTCATCTTGGGGATTTTTGTTCTGTACTTCTGAGAATGATTGGGATGTGGTTGGCACCCGGAGATTTGAACATTTCATCTGAATTTTGTTTCTAATGTCGGAATCAGAGTTCGGCTGGGAGTTCAGATTTTGGGGAGTTCGGCTACAGGGAGGTAGGTTATTTTTGTCTTTTCTTTTATGAGAGCTGTGAGGGCTGTTGAGAGATAGATGCATAATCTTCCATTTCTTTATGTTCCAGAATTCGATCTAGTGCAATTGTTAATTGAGTTTTCTATTCAATTAGTGTTCTGTTTTTGTCCCCTGGATAGATTAGGCATGATGTGCTATCCATAGTTTTTGTAATGTTTTCTTTATTGATTTGTCATCATCTCTGGTACAGTAATGATATTCCTACAGTTCTTGTTGATCTCAACTTTAATTTTTGGTTGCGTTCCTTTTCATTGTCTCATTATGATCTTTTCACTGTCTCATTCTGATTGATGTTTGTGGAGAGTTGAGAATGTTGATTGTTCATCCCCTGAGCTATAGGGGTACATTGATTCATTAATTCTAGTTAAGCTTTCTGTTTGCTTGTTGATCCCTCGAGCTGTGAGGTACAGTGATATCATATCTCTTCCATTTTCAATTCTGCTTGTTATTTCATTAAGTTTGATCTGTCAAGATTGTGAGGGATTTGATCGGTGTTGTTTACATATTCACTTTTAATGCATTGTCGATAGAGATTTCAAGTCAAAGTAGTTTAATTCAAGCTTTATTCTGCCTCTCCGTGGATATGACCTGTGCTCACCATTCTACTAGTTCATATTTGTAATTTTAAATTCGTGAGACAGTTTAGAGGAAGTGCGCTTATTGATCTGTTCAATGAACTTTGAACAACGAGAGTGCACAGTCAACAAAGTCGCGCGTTCAGCTAGTCTACGATTCAGAATGACTAGTAGAGAGTTTCCAGTTCCCAAGAAAGGGGCTACCTAACGGTGCTAGTGTGTAGTGCGGTACGCGTGTCTCAATTCACAACCATCAGTCTCAAACTCGTAGGAAACACTTGACAATAAACATGGAATAGAACTATGCACTTTAAATAATCATGGTTGCAAGATTTTATGATAACCGTTATCATTTAAACATGGTAGAACAGTAGGAAGATTAATCATAAGTAGCACGCATGGATCATAACATTTAAGGAGCACTTAGAATAGCATTCATGTAATTAAAGCTTTTAAATGGGTTAATCAATTTTAAGCCATTAGATAACAATCATGTAATGATCAGACCCAAGACATGCAACTTACACAGTAAATATCCCGTTTTAAACAGACCTCGGGTATATGCGGTAAAATTTGCAGAAAACATGTGGTTTCAGGTAAAAATCCTAAGATCGCGACATGGGTATATAAGGAAGGCGACATGGCGGGGTCAGGTCGCGACAGGAACATGTAAGGAAGGCGACATGGCTTGCAAGGCCCGGGGTTAGATCGCGACATGGGTATACAAGGGTAGCGACATGCGGCTGTCCGACCCAGGTCAGGTCGCGACAGGCTCATATAAGGATCACGACGGGTCGGGACCAGAAGGCGACAGGGGGTTGTGAAGAACGCGACTGGGCGGTCAGATCAGGCAGAACGATCGCGACGGAGCGACTCGTCGCGATCAGATAGCGACGGTGCGCCTGTCGCTACCAGACCTCTGAACGTGACCTATCGGGCCGTCGCGTTCACAGGCTCTGCGCCAGACTCTGACAGAGCAAGGGCAGTGCTTGGATTGCGGACCAATCTTCCTTCTTTTGACACAAGGTGGTTCAAAAATAGAGAACAAATTGTACAGTGTATGAAAAATAACGAAACTAGTCTTAAAACAACCTAGACATACAAGGGTAACTCCAGTAAATCAGAATTAGAAAATAAGGATGGTTTCGAAAGGCTTTGATCAAGACGAACACAACATCAAACCAAGTGTAACCTGAAACCATAGTTTTGGCAGCAACCCTATTACCACACTTATAACTCTCTAACTAATGATATTTAGGCAAAACATTCAACACAAAACTTGAAAAGGACAACTAGTAGAATATCTTTTATGTTATGAGTTTACTCTAATTCGGTCTTGAATCACATGAAACTTATAAAGAACGGGAAAAACCCTAACAGTGCACGACTTTGAGAAAACGCTTATAATTCAAATTACTTAATGAAATTTGATAAAACCAGAGGGCAATGAAAGCTGACTTGATGCTCTACACATTTGGTATAGGAGATGTTAAGATTTGGCTGAGAAAACCTACCTCTTGGGTTGATGAAGTCTCGTTCTTCAGAAAACCTGTGTTTAGACCACTGTTTGAAGAAAGCTTAATACTCCGTGTATACTACATGGAATTTGGGCATTCACTTGGGTTAGGAAGTAGACTCGACCCTCTTTCCAGGGGTATAAGCCTTGTACGATGGGATTTAGGTTGGCCTACCTTTGATCGGCTTCAAGAGGGTGGTTTGTGCAGGTCGTAGCAGATGAACGGAGGAAGAAGATGAGCTTGGTATGCTTGATCTCCTACTCTCCAGCCACCAAGAGCTCCTCCACACGACCCCAACAAGTTTAAATTCGTCCCTAGGGTTTGGGTGAAGAGTATTTAAGTAACCATGGTGTTTTAGGAGTCCTATTGTAACTAGGAAAGAAGGGTTGCGGGATTGGCATGTTGGTTTCCTATTTTTGATGATTTCTTCCTCCATTAGAGAGTCTTAGCATCAAGCAACTTCCATGGATGGGTAGGCACGAATTTGGGTTGCTAAAAGTGCATGATTGCATCCCAATTAAACCCTAATTACACCTTTTAATTTCAGCTTATTTATGGTTACGAATTTCCATGTTTTCTAGCTTTATTTGATTTTTGGGTCATATGTGATCTATTGGCCCAATTATGATATTGGGTCATTAATATATAATGTTGGAAGTCTCTCCAATACCTTTATTAAATTTGGTTGCGTCGGCATTTCCGCGTTAAGTTTTCCGACTTGTTTCCTAATTCGGATAATTGGTCAACATGTGATGCTCACTTGGTTAATCGGATTTTCATCGCACGAATTCCTTCATGGAACCCTTAAGGATAATGTGTGGGGTGATTTCCATTTTTACGAATTTTCCTATGTGATTTAGCACATATGATAATGATACGTATGTTTTAAACACCTTGATATTATGGAAATTATTTATTTCCATTTATTCAATTTTTATATAGTTAAAATTTCCGGGGTGCTACATCACATCCTTTGCCTAGGAATCTTGCTGAAAAGTTCATGATCTCCGCCATGAAGGCTATGAGAATGGTGAGCAAGGGTTGTGGTGCCTTTCTTCCTATTGTGGTCTTGATTTCTAAGGCCGATCAGTCACGACCCTAAGGAGATCGAAGTTGTGCAGAAATCTTAGACGTGTTCTCTGATGATTTGTCTGGATTGCCACCAACAGGGAGATAGAGTTCACTATTGAGTTGCTTCCAGACACCTCACCTATTTCTAAGGCTCCCTAACGGATGGCACCTGCGGAATGAGTTAAGTTGAGGAAGCAGTTGCTGGAGTTGCTCGATAAGGGGTTTATTCGCACTAGTGTGTCACCATAGGGTGCATCTATACTATTCGTGAAGAAAAAGGATGGTTCTCTCAGGTGTGCATAGACTACAGGAAGCTTAATCAAGTGATAGTGAAAAGTAAATAGCCCTTACTGTGCATGATGATTTGTTTGATCAGCTCCAGAATGCGTCTATGTTCACCAAGATCGATTTGCCTTTAGGTTACCATCAGCTGAGGATCAAGGAGGAGGATGCTTCCAAGATTTGCAATTAGGACCCATTATGGACACTACGAGTTTTTGTGCTTCAATTCGGTCTAACTAACGCCCTACAACATTCATGGATCTCATGAACAAGGTGTCAGGCCATACTTGGATAGTTTGTTGTGGTGTTTATAGATGATGTGCTAGTTACTCCCCTGATGAAGCTACACACCGTGAGCACCTGAGGACAATTCTAGAGGTTCTCTATGAGCACAAGTTGTACGCTAAGATTAGCAATTGCGACTTCTGATGCCCGAGGTTATTTCCTTGGGGATCTCATCTCAGGCGCTGGAGTTGTTGTTGATCCAGCGAAGGGTGCAGGTAGTACTAGAGTGCAAGGACACCGGGACACCGTCTAAGATCAGAGTTTTCTTGGTTTAGCAAGTTATTATAGGCAATTCATAGAAGGCTTTGCCTCCATAGTAGCGCCATTAACCAAGTAACCAAGAAAGGGGTCACATATGTATGGTCCGAGGAGTGGAGAGCAGCTTCTAGAAGCTGAAGACAAGGCTGACATCTGCACCCGTTGGTGATATGCCTAGTGGTGCCAATGGTTTTGCGATGTATTCAGATGCTTCACAGATAGGCCTTGGTTGTGTTTGATGCAGCATGGTAAGGTAGTTACCTATGCTTCTCGTCAACTAAAGGAGCATGAGGTAAACTATCCGCCCATGATTTGGAGTTATCAGTTGTGGTCCATGCACTGAAGATCTAGAGACACTACCTCTATGGTGTCAGGTTCGAGGTGTTCACAGACCACAAGAGCTTGAAGTATCTGTTCCTTAAAAGGAGTTGAACTTGCAGCGAGGGGTTGGATCGAGTTCTCAAGGACTACGACTTCGAGCATCAGTGCCATCGGGAAGGTGAATGTCGTGGAAAATGGCCTTAGCAGGAAGAGATCTGTACTTCAGTAGGACTAGAAAATGTTGGAGGATGCAACATGTGCTATGACTGAGTTAGAGCTGCAGTTGTGCCAAGCATTCATGGCACCATTGTCCATCCTATCAACTCTGCTGGATAGGGTTGTGGAGCAGCAGGGAGCGGATCCCAAACTTTTGAAGAGATTGTGGGCAAGACAGGCATTGCTCATGAGAGGATGGTGTTATCAGATTTCAGTATAGAGTATGTGTACCAGACATTGTGGAGGGTATAGAGCTAGTGCTTGTGGAAGCTCACAGGTCACGGTTCTCCATTCATCCAGGCAAACCAAGATGTACCAGGACTTAAGTGGTCCTTTGGTGGTCAGGCATGAAGAAGGATGTGGCAGAGTCGTATCTTGGTGTCTGGTGTGTCAGTAGGTCAAGGCCGAACATCAGAGACCATATGACCTATGCAGAAGATGGAGATACCGGGTGTGGAAGTGTGAAGCGATCACCATAGATTTCGTGATGGGTTTACCCAGATTAGTTAAGGGCAATGACTCGATATGGGTGGTCGTGGACGATTCTCCAAAACTACTCACTCTACCTATGAGAAGAAGCAATCCATGGAGAGCTTGGCAAGGATGTATGTGAACAGCATGTAAGATTGCATGGACTGCTGAAGTCCATTATCTCAGACAGAGACCGCGGTTTACATCGAGGATATGCAGGGTCTCCAGGAGGCATTGGGTTTCAATTGAAGCTCAGTTCGACTTTTCATCCTTAGACAGAGGGACAGTCTAAGAGGATGATTCAGACACCGAGGACATGTTGAGAGCGTGCGCACTTGACTGGAAGGGCAACTGGGAACGTCATACCTCTGGTGGAGTTTGCTGATGACAACAACTTCCACACGTGTATAGGCATGGCTCCATTCGAGGCATTGTACGGTCGAACCTGTAGGTCTCGTTATGTTGGGAGGAGTCTGGAGGTAAGCAGTTGGTAGGACTTGAGTTGGTTCAAGAAACGTCAGACAAGATCTAGCTCATCAGGCAGAGGTTGAATCCAGCATAGGATAGGCAGAAGAGCAACACCGACAACAAAAGGAAGGACTTGGAGTTCGAGGTTGGCGAACATGTATTTCTCAAGGTATCACCAACCCGAGGCATTGTTAGGTTTGGCATGAAAGATGTGCGGAATTATACAATATGGTAATCTAGAAAGGGGGGGGGGCTTAATAGATTACTGTAAACTCTAATTACTATTGTCTTCTTTTCGATGGAACACATAGACTTGTTGAAATCTCAGACAGATTAACTTGAAGTTGGATTACGTGTGTGAACTTGTGATAAGCAGAATAGAAACAATCTATCTATCGTGTGTAGAAACAGTGTGTCTACCAATCATCTAACGTGAAAACATGAAAACCACAGGACACGAAGATTTTAAGGTGGTTCGGAGTACACAACTTGTGTATCCTACGTCCACCGTCCACACACACACACAAGAAACAACTAATTATGAGCGAGTTCCACACTACAACTCACACACACACACGTTGTCTGATATGAACACACAATTAGAACAACATAAGCCACGAGAATCAAGCACAAGGAACGCTTGAATCACACCACACACCATGAGTATGAGAAATAAGAAACAGACAAGAGTTCTAAGTTGAAAGAAACAAATCCAGATTAAGAATCTCTGTCGTTGTCATCCAGAAGAACTTCAAGCTTCGTCGTGACAAGTATCAGATGATCGAGAAGCTTGAACCACGGACGAACTAGCTTCAACTCCGTTCGGAAGATGGATTTTCCTTTCCTAGACGGCAGGTTGAAGTAGAGTAGCAGGAAGAAGCTCTCTCTCGGACTTTGCTTAGGGTTTGGTATGGTGGCTTCTTATGCGAAAATACCTCTAAATGTTCCTTATTAATGGGTGTTCAAGTATGGTAAGACGTGGTAAGGAGAATCACCCAAATAAGAAACATATCCAATTCTCAGATTTGAGGTTTCTCTTCATCTGTCGACAGTAGACTTTTCATCTATCGACAGGTGATGACAGTTCTTGAAAAATCCAGAACACTGGTCTTCCGGGAAGTGTTCTCTGTGTGTATCTGTCGACAGGTGATTTGGCTCTATCGACAGGTAAACCTGTCTGAAACCAGTTCTGAGATGTCTGTGCTTGTCTGTCGACAGGCTCCTTCGGGATGTAGACAAGCACTTGCATGTAGTGTTTTTCTTGATCTTTTTGCTCTTGACTTTGGTACTTTGTCTTGCATACATTCTCACCTACATTTAAGAACATTGTTAGTGAGATATAATGGACAATTAGACAATGCTTGAGTTTGTCACTTTCATCATGTTGTTCATATTCACATAACATCAATTTGTATTGTTCATCATCAAAAACATAACACATGTAAACCAACATTCTCCCCCTTTTTAATGATGACAAAATTTTCAATTTATGTATATGATGTTTCTCCCTCTTTTGGCAACATCCAAAAAGACACATCATGCACACATGAATATAAGTGGCAAGGAACTGTGAATTTCATGATTGAGCATTTAGTACACACAGTTACAAAAGTTGTTCATGACATGACAAAAGGAAATGCAAAAGAAGAGAATAACATGACTGTTAAGCAAACTACGACATTAGTGACAAGACCCTGACCAAAGTGAACAATCCACTAGATAGTGAACACCTAGACTCTCTAAACATCATCATGCCCGGGTGGTGCAGAGGCCTGACAGAGCCATGAAGCTCTGTAGAGAGCCTGGTAAGCCTTAGCTGAAGCTGGACTTGGGTGTCAGCTAGTGCTTCCAAGCTAGTATCAACATGATCCAATCGAGCATTTAGGTGTTCAAAACCAGTGGTCACAGAGCTGCATTTGTGCCATTTGAGTAGAGATGAAATCTCTAAGAGAGGGCTCATCAGGCGCTTGATCTTCTGCATCTTCATCCTCATTGCCCTAAGCATCCATTGGCTCTGCTGTTCAGCATCATCAGCAATATCTCATCACCGGAGGAATCATCTTCTGACCCTTAAGAGTTCTGGTGACTATTCCATTAACAAGTTTATAGCCCATTCGATGGGCAGTAGTGAGATTAAATGCACTGCGGGATTTAAGGGTGACAAGATCACTATTAGGAATATGGATCCCAATGAAGAGAAGAAGGGAAGTGATCGGGAAAGCATATGGCATTGATCTCCTGGGGTTGTAGAAGCATTGACGAATCAGGTGAAGCATGAGTTCGGGCAAGTTGATTTGTTCGCACTTGAGGAAGAAGAAAAAGAGTGATTATGAACCTCAGTGACGAGTCCCGACTACCATGCTTTGGAGCAATCAAGGTGGTGAAGATATGATGGATCATGCGGTTCAGTGGGGAAAGGATTGGCATTGAGCTTGACACATTCTTGGTTGCATCATAAGGTTAGAGGGTGATGAGGTGGTTATCAGAGGTAGAGGGATGACTTAGAATAACATCTGCCCCGGAGTTGGGAATTTGAAGAGCAGTGCTAAAAAGGTTTGAGAGTAAGATTGAAGGGGGTACCTTTGACGGATGTGTAAAGATGCCCGTCTGGAGACAAGCCAAGATGTTGAAAAACTCTGTCACAGCAGTGGGAGAGTATTGCATGTGAGAGTAGAGAAAAACGGTCTAGCCCTGGGTGTCAAACAGGGCCTGGAGATTGGGAAACATGTCTCCCAAAGATGGAAAACCAACATAGCGGGGCTGCACGAATTTTCTGAAGGTTCCCGAACCATGGTGAGTGCAAACGTGGGGGAACAACTAGCTCGGGCAACTGATCATTGAGATGCTTGGTTCGGCGCTCAGAAGGAGCCCAAAGCCTTCGTCTGCTTCAGAGGAAATGCAATGACGACGGGAGAGGAGACCAGTCGTTTACCCTTTGGAGCCATGAGAAAGACAGGGTCGAAGCAGAGAAGGGCTCTGAAAGGAGAAGGTGACACGAGGAGGAAGGAGGAACCAGGAGGGCCGAAAGCTTGGTCTGGCGCCCCTGGAGAGAAGAAGGGTTGGGGTTTAGAAGTAAGGAGGAGGGTGTTTTGATAGTGGGGAAGGAAGGAAAGGGCATGGGTTCCCTTTTGAAGAGTTTAGGTAAGAGTTTGAACAGAAGGGGCCCAATATCCAGCCCTAAACGGCGGGGGCGGTTGGGCTTCTTGACTTCCCTGGCCGCGGCTGTCGACAGATGAATAGTCATCTGTCGACAGGCACACTCAGAATTGTGCCAGATTGGGATTTTGACAGAATTTTTGGGCAATGAGCATCCAAGTGTAGATAAGGTGTAAAATAGGTATTTACTCAGTTTAAAATGCATACCCACTAATATTAAACACATAAAAAATCTTCAATGGTTGAGAGATAATACCCTAGGAGTCTCAAATTGGAGCATTAAGAAGACATCGTACCAAAAATTATGAAAAAAAATAACCCCTTTGAATAAAAACCATTGTAGAAAGACATAGTTCCTAGTGGTTGATAGTCAAATGGTTTATGAAAAAGATGTCTACATGCGTAGGGAACCATAAACATCAAAGACCCCGTGATTAATCTACATTTGGAGGCTTCACACTATTTCAACTTTGAATTGTTCGAGGGAAATTCAATGGAAAAAGTGGTAATTAGGATCACTAACACCTTTTGACGTGAGATAGACATGAGAGAATGCCCCACCCGTACCCCCAGTACTCAGTGGAAGTGACCATCAGACCATTTTACAGAGATAATGAGTAAGCTTTTTGACGTGAAGACAGACATTTATGATGCCATGTCTCTGGTTACTCAGCACATCACAGCATGCTCTGCCTTTTTCCCCTGATTATGTTTTGGTACACATTTGATGGGTAGTAGAAATAGGTAGTCGTTCTCATTTTTTTTTATTTATTGAAAATCAAGGTCAAAGAGTATTTATGGTTAACACTATTGCAAGACATAAAATTCAATGACCATAGGACTTATCAAGTCACTTGAGAAGAATGTTTTTGCACAAGGGAGTTATTCAAGGGAGTTAGGTTATACCAATTAGATTTGTCCAATGTATTCTGAATGATACAACCTAGACTCATACAAGAATAGTATGTCTAAATCATTGGATTGAGACAATATCTTTAATATTATGTGGAGATGAAAGATAAAACACATGTAAATACTCAAGTTGCACCTTGTATCAAAGGGATGAACATGCTCATAAAGGATGTGGAGAAAGAATAAGGAAATTTTGGGAATATGTATCTGTCGACAGCTGGGGGAGCCTGTCGACAGATGTACAATCTGGAGATTTCGGGGTTCAGAAAGATCATTATGTCGACAGTTGGTGGGAGCCTGTCGACAGATGCACACAGACAGAAGATATTGAATTCAAGGGATCAGAAACTGTGTCTGGATATCAACAGATTGGTTTGAGCCTATCGACAGAGGCACCATGGGTTCAAAATCTGCGTTCTGTGGAGGCATGGCTGTCGACAGGATGGTTTGGGGCTGTTGACAGGAGCTTTTGAAAATCAGATTGAAGGCTAGGATGAGAGAAAAATTGGAACTCATGCAAGGGAAATTTAGTATGTGAAAAATGAAGATTTTCCTCAAGAATTCACTCATCTGACCTATAGTTGCTCCCCCATAGTGTGTGCATGTGTAGACCCCAACATTCAAGCAATTCAAGTCAAATTTTCACATGCATAACAAGCATTTGCACATGAGTTCATGAGAAAGTATAGATGAACACAGAGATCCATTTATGTGTAAAGTAAAAGGGCAAATTGAAAAGAACCCATATACCTCTTTGAAGTAAATGACCTTTAGATGTAACTTGACTATGGATACGTGGCGGAGAAATTTTCTCACGCATAATGATAGTTTCCAAACAAAATCATGACTTGTTCTTCCACATTTCACCATTTGATATACCCCATAGTCATTACACATAAAGAGCATATACCCCAAAATCAGTATGGATTTCATTGCATTTTGCAAATCCCAATTCTCTTCTCAATGTAGTGAACCTATCTTCAGAAAAGGGTTTTGTGAAATGTCAGCCAATTGCTTTTCGTGGGTATGAAGCTAAGCTCCAAGGATTTGTTGGCTACTTCATCTCTCAAAAAGTGGTGTCGAATTTCTGTGTGTTTGGTCCTTGAGTGTTGGACTGGGTTCTTTGAGAGATTGATGGCACTAGTGTTGTCACATAGGATAGGTGTGCATCAAATATCAATGTTGTAGTCACATAGTTGACTTTGATCCACAACACTTGAGCCGCACAACTCCCTATAACAACATATTCTGCCTCTGTAGTAGAGAGTGCAACCGAGTGTTGCTTCTTGGATGCCCACGAAACATGCAACCACTAAGAAATTGGCAGTACCACTAGTGCTTTTTCTGTCAATTTTACATCCAGCATAGTCAGCATCAGAATATGATATCAAATTAAAGCTACTTCCTGCTGGATATCAAAGACCCAAATCATACGTACCTGAGAGATATCTAAAGATTCGCTTGACTGCAATCAGATGGCTTTCCTTTGGACTAGATTGATATCTAGCACAAAGGCAAAAAGTGAATTGTATATCCGGTCTACTTGCAGTAAGGTAAAAGGAGTGAGCCAATCATATCTCGGAATTGCCTTGCATCTACCATTTACCTTTCTCATCATTTTCAAGTTTTATGCTTGTGCTCATTGTGTTGAAGCAGGCTTGACTTGTTCAAACTGAAAACGTTTCAAAAGCTCCTTGACATATTTTTCTTGATTGATGAAAAACCATCTTCATGTTGTTTGACCTGCAAAACAAGAAAGAATTGAAGCTCCCCCATTAGACTCATATCAAATTCACTGTGCATGTGTTACAGAACTCTTCACACAGTGATGGGTTAGTGGAGCCAAAAATGATGTCGTCCACATACACTTGAACAACAATTATGTGATTGTGAACTTTCTTAGTGAAAGAGTTTGATCCACTTTACCTCTTGAGTAGTTTTTACTCACCAGAAAATTGCTTAGTCTGTCGTACCAAGCTCGGGGTGCCTGTTTCAAACTATAAGAGCTTTGTGCAATTATAAACATGGATAGGTTTTCATCATCTTTAAATCCAGGTGGTTGAGAGACATAGACTTCTTATTTGATGTAGCCATTCAGGAAAGCAGTTTTAACATCCATTTGAAAGAGTTTGAATTTATTTGAGCATGCGTATGTCAAACAAGATTCTAACTGCTTCAAGTCTAGCTACAGGTGCAAAGGATTCTTCAAAGTCTACACCAAATTCTTGATTGTATTTTTTGCTACCAGTCTAGCCTTGTTTCTCACCACCTTACCCTCTTCATTTAGCTTATTCCTAAATACCCATCGTGTGCTATGACAGAAATTTAGGGGTTCTAGGAACTAAACTCCAGACATTATTTCTTTAAAATTGACCTAATTCCTCATGCATGACATCTATCCAAGAGTTTTCCTTTAAAGACTCTTCAACATTTTTAGGTACACTTGAGAGACAAAAGCTAAATGATCTTGTTCAAACTATTTGTCTAACCTGAGACCTAGTTTGAACTTTATCATTTACATTCCTGTCACATTATCAAGTGGTGATCTTTGGAATACCTCACATTTGTGATTGTTGAAGGACCCGACTGATCTTGTGCTTGAGGATGTTGATCTTGTGTAACATGTTCTGGAGGAGGGTGATCTTGAGGAGTTTCATCTTGTGGATCTTCTTGATATTCATCATTTGTTTGTGAAATTATACCATCATCATCATCATTGTACCTGTGAGAATATCAACTTTTAGTTTTTGGTGCTGCTTGAGAATCTCTTTTGCCTTTGCTTGTTGGTTCTTCGAGAATTGTCCCATCATCTCCATCTTCAATCTTGTGAATGTTTGAATTGTTAGTCTTTGCATGAAACTCGTCAAAGACAACATGTGGAGTTTCTTCCACAGTTCAATTTTTGTTATTAAACACTCTATATGCTCTAGAGTGTTCTGAGTATCCGAAATATACCGGATCACTTTTGGCTTCAAACTTGTCTAAGTCAACTTATCATTGTTATGAATAAACACTTTTGAGCCAAAGACCATGAAATACCCAATGCTGGGTTCTTACCTTTTAGCAGTTCATAAGGAGTTTCTTCATCACAGGTCTTACCATGGCTCTGTGAGAATGTAACAGGAAGTATTCATGCTTCTGCCAAAAGCTCCTTAAGAGTTGGCTTTCGACAGAAGAGTGCGAGCCATTTCCACCAAGGTCCTGTTCTTTCTCTCCACTACGCCATTTTATTCGGGAGTCCTTGGAGAGGAAAACATGTGATCTACCCCGTGGAACCTACAGAAATCAGAAAATGAGTTGTTATCAACTCTTCCCATGATCAGTGCGGATTGAGCATATTTATTGACATTCCCATGCTCAATCTTATTAAAGAATTCTTCAAAGATTTTCAGTGCTTCATTTTTGTGAGCCAGAAATTTGACCCAAGTGAACTATAGAAATCATCTATAATGACAAAACCATACTATTTGCCATTGAGACTTAGAGTTCTAGTAGGTCCAAACAGGTCCATGTGCAATAGTTCATAAGGTTTGGAAGTGATTATCGGTGCTTTTGATTGAAAGACTTCCGAGTTTGTTTTCCCTATACACATGCATCACAAAAACTTCAATTTTATTAAAAGAAATGTCAGGGAGTCACTCACCAATTTCAGTCTCATGATCTTGTGCAAGACATTGTAGCTGCTGCTGCATGGCCAAGCCACGATGCCACAAGTTAATTCATCCTGTTTATTTGCAATAAGACACAATTTTTGTTTTCTGGTTCATCTAAATCAACCATATAGATGTGTTCACTCTATTTCCAAACAACTTAAGACTTCATGTTTTTTTCAACTATTTGGCATGCACTTGATTCAAAGACAACTTTATGACCTTTATCACATAGTTGTCATATACTAAGCAAGTTGTGATTAAGACCATCCACTAACAACACATTGTCTATTGAGTTAGAGGCATACTTACCCTACCTTACATGTGCCAATGATGTGGCCCTTATTGTTACCTCCAAAGACAACTTGACCTCCAGCTTTTCACCAGTAAACAAAAATTATCTTTGTCGCCCATCATGTGCCTCGAGCAGCCACTATCCAAGTACCATTTGTTTTGATTTGGGCTGCTAGACATTCGTGCATTGATGGATCAGACAAGAGATTTTGGAACCCAAATTACTTTGGGTCCAAATTTTTATTCATGCCAAAAAGTAAATGCTTTGGAATCCAAACTTGTTTGAGTTTAGTTTATTGGATTATTCCAGCAATGTTTTATCATGGCCAAACTTCTTACACACATTGCATGAAGGAGATTTTCTCATGACAGTTGTTTTATCAGTTTGTTGAACATTTATTTTCTTTTACCCATCAATTGCCTGGATGGCTGTCCTTAACAACCTTCTTCCAGGACTGTCGACAGTTTTATTGCGCCTGTCGACAAGCTGCTCATTCTTTGAACACCTGAGGGCTTTGTTTGGGTTTCTGTTGCTTACCCTTGGCTTGATTTTTCTTGTTTGGAAGGAACTTGTTTGCTTGTGCTGGGCTAGAATCAACAAAGAAGTTATCAATGTTTCTCCCATTTCTTTTGTTTCACTGGTTGATATCCAAGCCCATGCCTTGTTACATTAGCATTTGCACCAAACAACATCAAGATTTGTTTTCCCTTACAAATCTTGTGAGATCTTCAGATTTTTATTTTAATTCCTTTCAATTTGTTCCAATTTTCTTTATTTCTTGATGTTCATTTTGTAGGCCTTCAAGAGAATCAATTAGGCTTTGTTTTTCTTTTTCTCTCTCTTGCAGCTTTACTTTTATGCAATCCATTTCTTCACTGTGAGCTTCCTCATCAAATTTCATCATTTCAATTTTTTTATTAGGATTGCAATTTGTTCATTATTGGATGTGCTATGAATAAGTGAATTGATTTTCTTTTTCAGTGCTTTGTTTTCAGACTTAAAGTCACAAAATTTCTCAAAAAGCAATGTGTAAGCCTCTTCCATTCATCTACAGTATAGTTCTCAAAGGAAGAGTTTACCTTAGTGAAGTCCTCACTTCTTGCCATTAAACAGTGAACATCTTCATCTCCTGAATTTGTATGTGAGTCCTCGTCTTCATTTTATCACTCCAAGTTGCCAGCATTGCCTTGGCCTTTTTGAAGGTGAATTTTTCTTTCTTCAATTTCTTCTTGAGCTCTGGGCATTCTCCTCTCATATGCCCTGGTTTCTTGCACTCATAGCACACAATCATGTTAGATTTTTGTTAGACTCAAATTTATTTGAAAAATCTTCTTTTGAAAGGATTTGGAGTTACCTGAGCCTTTCCTTTTGTACTTAAGGAATTTCTGAATTGTCTAGTGAGCATGGCCATTTCATCTTGCTCACTATCACTAGACGTTTCAATGTCATCACTTTCCTGTGTACATCCTTTTGGGAACTTGAGGATTTTTATTGGAAGCTTTTAAAGCAATAGATTTTCTTGGATTTTCTTCAATTTCTTTCCTCTTATGTTATTTCATAGGTCATCAATGAACCAATCAATTCATCCAATTTCATCTTTGAAAGATCTTTAGAATCCTCAATGACAGTGGCCTTAGTATTCCATGAGGATGGAAGAGACCGAAGTATCTTAACTAAGTCACTTTTGAGATTCTTTCTTGAGTTCCTTTTTATTTTAGCCCGTTGATTATTAACATGAATCTTACAAACATGTCTGACATGGTTTCATCATTTTTCATTTTAAACATCTCATATTCAGAAACTAACATGCTTGCTTTGGTTTCCCTTACTCAGACGTACCTTCGTAGATGAGTTCAAGCTTGTCCTACATCTCTTTTGCTGAGGTGCATGTGGAGACTCTTGAATATTCCTGGGACGTACAGCGCACTGCATCATGTCAATGCGCTCCAGTTGAGAGTTGCTTTCTTAATTTGGCTTTGTCCATATATCTTCATCCTCAGGTAGCACATATGCTCCTTTGCTGACGATCTTCCAAAGCTCAAAGTCTTGAGCTCTCAGAAATACCTGCATGTGATTTTTCCAGTACGGATAGTCAGTGCCATCAAAGAAGGGTGGCGTGGACACGAGTGTCCCTTAGCCATAAACCCCTTGTTAGATTCCATGAGATCGAGAATCTCTTGATCGTAACATCAAGCTTTAAAAGAAATAAATCGAAGAAACCTCGCTCTGATATCAATTGAAAGATGTGCAGAATTATACAATATGGTAATCTAGAAGGGGGGTTGAATAGATTACTGTAAACTCTAATTACTATTGTCTTCTTTTCGATGGAAACACAGACTGTTGAAATCTAAGACATATTTAACTTGAAGTTGGATTACCGGGTGTGAACTTGTGATAAGCAGAATAGAAAAAACACTATCTATCATGTGTAGAACCAGCGTGCCTACCAATCATCTAACATGAAAACATGCAAACCATAGGACACAAAGATTTAATGTGGTTCGGAGTACACAAATTGTGTATCCTACGTCCACCGTCTACACACACACACAGAAACAACTGCTTATGAGCGAGTTCCACACTACAACTCACAACACACACGTTGTCTGATATGAAACACATAATCAGAACAACATAAGCCACGTGAATCAAGCACAAGGAACCTTGAATCACACCAACACACACAGGAGTATGAGAAATAAGAAACAGACTGGAGTTCTGAGTTGAAAGAAACAAATCCAGATTAAGAACTCTTGTCGTTGGTCGTCCAGAAGAACTTCAAGCTTCGTCTTGACAAGTATCAGATGATCGAGAAGCTTGAACATGGACGAACTAGCTTCAACTCCGTTCGGAAGATGGATCTTCCTTCCCTGGACGGCAGGTTGAAGCAGAGCAGTAGGAAGAAGCTCTCTCTCTTGGACTTGCATAGGGTTTGGTATGGTGGCTTCTTACTGCGAAAATACCTCTAAATGTTCCTTAAATATGGGTGTTCAAGTATGGTAAGACGTGGTAAAGAGAATCACCCAAATAAGAAACATATCCAATTCTCGGATTTGAGGTTCTCTTCGTCTGTCGACAGCAGAATTTTCATCTGTCGACAGGTGATGACAGTTCTTGCAAAATCCAGAACATTGGTCTTCCGGGAGGTGTTTCTCTGTGTGTATCTATTGACAGGCAATTTGGCTCTGTCGACAGGTAAACCTATCCTGAAACTAGTTCTGAGATGTCTGTGCTTGTCTGTCGACAGGCTCCTTTGGGGCTGTCGACAGGCACTTGCCTGTAGTGTTTTTTTCTTGATCATTTTGCTCTTGACTTTGGTACTTTGTCTTGTATACATTCACCTACATTTAAGAACATTGTTAGTGAGGTATAATGGACAATTAGATAATGCTTGAGTTGTCACTTTCATCATGTTGTTCATATTCACATAACATCATTGTATTATTCATCATCAAAACACATAACACATGTAAACCAACATGGCAAGCATGGAAAGTTGAGCAAGGGTTTATTGGCCCATTTGAGATACTAAGGTGGATGGGCAATGTGGCATATGAGCTAGCATTACCCCAGTGCTAGCGAGTGTGCATCCGGTGTTCCACGTGTCTATGCTCAGAAGATACGTGCAAGATCCGTCACATGTTATCAGCCACGAGCCATGGAACTTCAGCCAGATTTGTCATATGTGGAGTGACCAGTGGCTATCCTGGATCTCAAGATCCAGCATATCAGGAACAAGGCTATAGCGTCTGTTAAGGTGTTGCGGAGGAACTTCTCACGGGAGGAAGCTACATGTGAGCTCGAGGAGGCCATGAAGAAGTAGTATCTGCATCTATTCGGTTAGAACCTTTACTCTAACTTCGGGGATGAAGTTTTCTTATAAGGGGAGAGCGTGTAAGGCCCTAGATTTTCTATACATTGATCATTTGTTGTTATGTTTTGATTACTAGTTGAACTTCTTCCTAACATCAACATCCTTTGACATTAACGGCTGCTTGATGGCATGCTATGTGCGATTTACAATCTGGCTTAAGGATCTTGACGTCAAAATCAATTGACATCTACTTCATGTAGACGACAACAAATTGGACGTCAACTTCTTCGGTTGCATTGGGTTTCATTCCTTAAACCGTCCTGATTATCCAGGGGATAAACATGGAAACCCCCACGTTGGCTGGGATTCTCTTCCTACGATGCCTACGACCAAACCCCTATAAAAACTAAGTCATCTCTACAAAAGAGAACTTTTTCTTAGCTAGGGTTATTGGGTTTTAGAGAGAGGAAAAGAGAGGGTTTTGAGGTGGCAGATCCGACGGATCAAAGGCTGCACCAATGTTTTTCTGCAAGAGAGAGAGGCCTTCAGAATGTAGGTAAGCTCTCTCGTTGCTGGAAGATTGTCTGCTAGGTCGTGGAAGTCGAATCAAGATAGGAGAGACCACCTCTTGGCTTGGCTGAGGAGGGCTTAATCACCCAAACTCGATCTTTAGGGAGTTTTCTAGAGGCAAGTAACTTAGGGGTTTCATCCCTATGCCTGTCACCTAAGATTTTTCGATTTTTAAATATTTTTATCTCGTGTCCTGGACCCCCAAATTCTCTTTCCTTTTGGTTTCAGTTTGCACTTTCTGCAGATAGGAAGTTGACGGCAACATACTTGCTGTTAAGTTCTTGTGTTGATGGCAATCGATCATGCCGTTAATCACCCTTGACGGCACCCCCTTGCCGTTAAGTTCTTCAGTTTTTATAGAAATGTGTTTCGGCATATGTGATGTGATTTTTCGAAGGTTTGAATGTATGCATGGTTTTAGGGTTTTATTCTATCATGTATGTACAGAAGACTGACTCATGAAATTTTGGTATTTTTTTATTATATTGTAATAGTTAGAATTTCTAGTAGTAGCAAATAAGCATGCCATATTAGATTCAAATTCGAGAAAATAATTGTAATGTCGATCATTGTCTCAGTATTTCTCCATGGAAGTAGGGTTCCTGTGGACATGTTTTGGATATCAAATAATCGCTAATCCTCTATTATACATGTTTTGGTAAATTATCTTGTTAAAGTGCCTAAAATCTGTTTAATTGTTAAAAATAAGTTCACTATCGATTTTTTTTTTAAAATAAATATCTGATATACTGCATGTGTAAGACCTGTGATTAAAATTTGAGCATGTTCTGACATCCATGGCTACTTTTTCCAGTTATAAGTCATTAATAACCATGTTTAGCATGATTAGTTAAAAATGGTGTTTTCTGATGATTAGTACTATGATTAGGTTTTGTAAGCATGTTTTAATACTGTTAAATAGTAATGACTACTTTTGTAATTTGAGATAATTGTGGTGCCTTAAAGCATGTGAATAGACTATTAAATACATGAGAATTATGTTAAACATGTGAATAATGAGATTCAGTGATTAATGTGCCGAGATTGACACTGCTACCATAGAGGCTGGGAGCCATACTGTAGAAAAGTCCCTATAGGAAGGCTCAATGTGTATGTGATATCTGTGGGCATCAGGATGAAATCCTCGAGGTGGACAAGTACCACTGGTTAGGGTGGAAAGTGCTTCGCCCAGTTCTGACAGTTACCAAGATTCGTCACTGTATTGCCTAAGTGACGGGTATGTGATATGTGTGTGATGTGTCATTCTTTATGGTGGTTCCGACTATGTGTCACGGTAAAAAGATGTGTAAAGATGTCAATTAAGTGTGAATGTGCAAAGTGAATATGTGAAGTGATGTGTTAATGTGCTCCAATGTGTAAGAATGTGAAACCATGTGTTTAAGTTACTTTTATGTTAAAACAGCAAGTAAAAGGTGAGATTATGTGACATAGGAACATATTGAATGTGTTAGATATCATGTTAGTATCCCTAGTAGATATGTGCTTAATTTCATGATTAGAATACTTGGAGATGTGTTATCTTGTGAATTATGTTAGGCATCTTATGTTTATGAAATCCATGTGTAATTAGCGTGTGGTAGAATTGTTCATATAGTACTGTTTATTGCTATATGAATCATGTGATAAATTGCTCTATATAATACTTGTGTAGAATGAATGTGATAAGTGCTTGGATGTGTACCATTGGGTTGCTTGTTGAGTCTTTTGCGAAGACTCATCCTGTTTAACTATACAGATGAGGCATGTATTATAGAGATAGAGGTGGAGATAGCGAGGAGTGACTCCGAGCGAGAGGAGTAGCTTGGACTTAGATAGCTATTCACATAGCTTGCACCTTTCTTTTACTTAGTACGTGAGATGATGATGTGATATGGACTATGGACTTGTTTATTTGTGGACTTAGTATTTTATTTTGCTACTATACAGACTGAGGAATGTGTGTTATGATGATGGAATAAGAATTTCTTTTATTTCCATTGTACTCTCCTTCGTTATTTGTGTACATCTCTACCTACTGTGTTGTGTGGGTATATGTCCCACTGTAACGATGCGCTTTATATTGATGTGGATTGGTATAATCGTACTGGTATAAGGGGGTCGTTAAACTTGGTCGAAACTGAAAGGTTGAAAACCAAGCGATTCTTGAACAGACTCAGGCCTTAATACATCACGTAACTAGGACCTATGGATCTACAAACGTACCCAGAGATGGTTAGGAAGGCTCTACTACTAGATGATTCTATGGCAATGGCAGAAAACATTAGGGACAGTATTATGAGAAAAGAAGCACCCAATACTGCAGAGACCATTAACTCCAACTACAAGGGTAACATGAGACCAAATGGAGAAAATGACACAGTAATGATAAGAAGATCAAAGTGGAAGGGGAATCAATTGTAGAGAATTACAAATTCTGCGATAAGACAAGACACGAGAGGATGCGTGTTGGAAGAAAGTTGGCACTTGCCTACGATGTGGAGTCATGACCATCACATCCCCAACTGCCCCATGCTGAAGGATCAAACTAGAGGGAACCAATGAGAGCCAAAGCATCAAGGGAATTTAAAAGTTGTAGTCCAGGTAGAACTCCCAGAACGTGGAGGTAAGATAAAATGTGCCATTTTTGCTAAACCTTTAGATAATCTTCTTACTGGTATATTCTTAAGTGGGGGAGAGGATTGGAGGACAAGTTCGAAAATAACCTGGTAGTTTTACCATAACTCATCATTTGAACTGCAATGGAGTTAGATTAACTGTAGAAAAAGGAGAGAATTGTAAGAACCAAATGGATACTATTAACAACCTATAGGCCTTTATGATGATGAGGACATAAGGATAATGATATAAGCCCGAGTTGATTGTAGATCAGACCACCATTGCATTTATAATAGACTCATAGACCCCAGATCAAAACCTGACTCCCAAGGACAATTAATAAATAAATGAAACTCTCTACCCACTAAAATCATGGTCTACAAGCCATATGGTGGCTCAATGGACGGCAAAATTGGCATGGCTAAACCGAACCAATTTAACAGAGTTAGAGAGTTCAAATCAAACCGAATCAGGAACCCCTATTACCAAGTTCACCTGACAATATTATGAATTTGGGGACAAAATTATCTTAAGTTGGGGAGGATGTAATACCCCAGAATTTTGATAATAAAAAATAGGAGATAAATCGAAAAAAGATAATTAAACTAGAACATAGCACCATTATCGCATATGTATTGTAACACCTAGGAAATTTAGTCATTTAAAAATTGAAATAAATAATTTCCATATTATTGAAATGGTAGAACTTACGTACCACTATCGTATGAGAGAAAACACATCAAAAAATTTCTTAAAAATTATAAATCAACCCCAAACATTATTCCTAAGCGTTACACGAAGAAATTCGTGCAACGAAAAATCTGATTGGCCAAGTGTATGTCAATGTGACTAATTATCTAATTAGGAAACTAAGTTGGAAAACCGTTAACACGGAAATATAACATGGTCATAAATTAAATAAACATATTGGAGAGACTTCCAACATCATGTATTGATGACCCATTATCAGAATTGGGCCAATGGAACACCTTTGGCCCAAGAATAAAATGAAGCAAGAAAAATACATAGAAATTC
>JACBKR010001939.1:0-38372 GCA_014218235.1 Colocasia esculenta | reverse complement strand
ATGTGGTTATGGAGGCCAGAGATCTCGGTCCTTGTCGCGTCAGATCGCGGGGTCGCGACTAGAGACGCGACGGTGCGGGGGGCGCGACAGCATTGCCCACGTGCATGGATAATGCATGGGCTGTCGCGGCGGCCTAACCCGTCGCGACTAGAGTCGCGACGCCACGATATGTCGCGACAAGGAATCCGAAATATTTTGGATTATTCTCTTCAACCACATGCTAAATAGGAGTTAAATCCTCTAAGGACTCTTTCAAATGATAGATTTCGGGATTTCAAAGCATTTTAATGGATTAACGGGCTCAAATCAAGGCAAATGATGGGCTCAAGATGAGTGACCAATTAGGGGCTCACTAAGATAACAAGAAATGTGGTTCAACCCATTAGTCATAATCGGGTGTCTACAATGGTGCCCATCTCTGATTGAACCACTTCATAGCATTGCGAATCTGAACATACTCGTTGCGTGCTGAAGCCTGGCTCAGAAATATAGAATTCACATCTGATTGGAGTGTACATAGCAATTCACCTTGCACATCCAGCCTCTCAATCACAGGTTTCAAGTTAATGATTATTTTCTGTTTGACCTGCCTTTCAAAAGGTGTGTCGGCTAAGAGAGGTACTTCAGGTGCAGTCTCTTTGTCTTTCTTCTTGCTCTCTTTGGCTGGAGGAGGTTGATCATCATCTTCATCAGAACTTGAGGAGCTAGCTGTCTCCCCTTCTCTGTCATCTAAGTTTGGAGAGTCTCTGTGCATTTCCTCCTGATCACCACTGGTTGGAGGTGCTTCTACTGGTTTTTCTTGTAATTGCTCCCCCTCAATAGGAGCATCTTCTTCAACTGGTACTGACTCCCCCTGACAAGGAGCATCCATCATCACAAAGTCACCCTGAGGAATTGGGTGCTCTTCCTCTAGTGGAACCTCTTCAACAATGTGGCCTGATGTCACAGTCTCCTCTGTAACTGGCATAATATCTTCTGAGAGAATATCCTCAATTCTCCTTTCGGCAAAAACTCCAGCTGGCACTTCTGGAATTCCTGGAGCTGCTGCTGACAGCCTTTCTTCTTCTTCTGCTGCAACCTCTGACTGATTTTCGGCCATAGATGGCCCTGGCTGCTCTGCTGCTACAAAGGTTGGAACAGAAACTGATTCCATTGGCAATTCTGACATCTCAACAGCTGATTCCATCTGAGGGTGAGCACCTGAAGCATCGCCAATGTAAACTTCGCCTTCAGCAACTGAGGCCTTGGACTAGACCCCATTAACTACAGAGAAGCCACTCTTCTTCAAATTTCTGGACCTGATAGCTTGGCCCATTTTCTCTACAACTGCCCCAGAGAGATCAACACCGAAGTGTTTGAAAATCTTGGTAAGTAAATGGGCATAGGGCAGTGACACATTCAGCTTGCTCTTGGTGTCCCAAATTTGTTCTCTGGCAAATTTCATTCTTTCCATTATTACTGCGGCCACATTGATCTCCTTATTTTGAATGGCCCAGAACATTAGGTCAGAATCGGCCTTAGTGCAAGATGAGAAGGTTGCACTTCTGGGAACCAAAATCTGACAAACAATGAAGTGAAGGAGGCGATTGAAGGCATTCAGCTGATTTATATCAAGTTTGCCTTCACTCAATTTGAAGCCCGGCCCTACTATTCCCAAACCCTTCTCTTGAGCGTCCTCAGTGTGAACCCCGCTAAAGCCTGATGTTTTCACCTCAAACAACATTCTTAGTAGCTCATGGTCTATTTTGATCAGGGTGCCCTTTACCGAAGAGACAAGGGACCCATCTGCCTCTGTTCTTAAGTAAACGTAGAATGCCATTACCAAGTCCGGATAACTAACCTTTGAGTAAGTGGTAACGCCCTTCCACTGCATCTGGTTGATCTTTTCGACTATGCTGCTCATTCCATTCTTCTTCAGATCTTCAATGTCTACTTCTTTATGACCACAGAGCTTTGTCTTCACAAAGGTGAAATGCTCCTGCTGCTCAGGAGTGAGAAATCGGCGCTGTAGCCACCCAAACTGCCGGCGATAGCTGGTGCGGCCATGGATTCAAGTGGGAAAAGTTCTGAAGGGTTGTGGAGGAAGGAGACGAGAAGGAACCCTCAAGAAATTTCGCGGGAAGAAGAAGAAAGCTTCAAACTTGCAGAGGATGGAGGTGAGAGTCGCTAGGCATCGGCTCATGCGACGGGATGAAAGAGGGAAAAGAGGTGAACGAAGAAGAGGAATCGTTATCGCATCCATTTTAAGGAAAATAAATGCTCCAAAAGTGAGGCGACAGAAAACGACAAACGAGGTTGACCGCCTCGAGCGACTTTAGCTTAATGAAAGGAGCGCTTAAACAGAGGTATTCGAAGTCTTTTCACTTTCAAAAGAGAGAGAGAGAACTTATTTAATTCTGAAATTCTTTATATCAGTTTTAAAAGAAGATCTTTTCACAAAATACACATACCTAACTCCCTTCTAAGAGATGTAAATATCTCTTCAGGTAGGGCCTTTGTGAAAATGTCTGCTAACTGATTATTTGTATCAATAAAGGATATTTCAATATTGCCATTAGCTACATGATCACGAAAAAATGGTATCTAACCTCAATGTGTTTTGTCCTGGAATGTTGAATTGGATTTTTGGTGAGGTTGATAGCACTGGTGTTGTCGCATAACAGTGGAATTGACTTGATTTTGAGTCCAAAATCTTCAAGTTGTTGCTTTATCCATAAGCATTGTGTACAGCAACTTCGAGCAGCTACATATTCAGCCTCAGCTGTAGACAGTGCTACTGATTTTGTTTCTTTGAGGACCATGATACTAAACACCCTGCAAGAAACTGACAACAACCACTGGTGCTCTTTCTATCTACCTTACATCCAGCATAATCAGCATCAGAATATCCTACTAAATTTACATCACAAGAGTTTGGATACCATAGACCTAAATCATGAGTTCTGGCTAAATAATGAAAATTTCTTTTTACAGAAATTAAATGTGACTCTCTAGGATCTGCTTGATATCTAGCACACATGCATACACTAAATAATATGTCAGGTCTACTGGCGGTTAAATAAAGTAATGAACCTATCATACCTCTGTAGATCTTTTGATCTACTTTCTTACCATCCTTGTCACTGTCCATCCTGGTGATGTACTCATTGGTGTTGACAGTGGCTTGGTGTTATCAAATCCAAACTTCTTCAACAGTTCTTTAGTGTACTTTGCTTGACAGATGTGAGTTCCTTCCTTTCCTTATTTGATTTGAAGTCCAAGGAAGTAGTTGAGCTCCCCATCATACTCATCTCAAATTCTCCCTGCATTAACTTTTCAAAATACTTGCACAGGGATTCATCAGTAGATCCAAAGATGATGTCATCCACATAAATTTGAACCAACAATATGTGTTTAACTTTTGTTTTTATAAAAAGAGTGCTATCTACTTGACCTCTACTGAAACCATGTTTTAAGAGAAAAAAGCTAAGCCTCTCATACCGGGCTCTAGGTGCTTGCTTTAAACCATACAAAGCCTTATGCAATTTAAAAACATGATTTGAAAAGTCTATATCATCAAAACCCGGCGGTTGTTCCACATAACTTCTTCTTTTATAAAACCATTTAAAAAGGCAGATTTAACATCCATTTGAAATAATTTTAAATCTAGAGCAGATGCGTAAGCTAATAATATTCTAATGGCCTCAAGTCTAGCTACAGGTGCATAGGTTTCATCAAAATCTATGCCTTCCTCTTGAGAATAGCCTTGAGCTATCAGTCTAGCCTTGTTTCTTAAGATTGCACCAGATTCATCTAGTTTATTTTTGAACACCCATTTGGTGCCAAAAACTGGATGATCTGACGGTCTAGGAACAAGTGACCATACTTGGTTTCTCTTGAACTGATTCAGTTCATCTTGCATGGCCATTATCCAAGATTTATCAGTAAGTGCTTCATTGACTGTCTTAGGCTTTATTTGAGATACAAATGCAAGGTAATCACAAGGGATCACATTACCTCTTGTTCTTACCCCTGCAGATGGATCACCAATGATGTTTTCAGGTGGGTGATCTTTTTTGTATCTCCATTCCTTTGGAAGAGTTTCATGAGAAATTTCTTCTTATTGTAATTCTTCCAGAGGCGGATCATCCTTGTCCTCGATTGATGTGTCTTTTAGTTTCTTGGACAATTCATCTGCATCATCATTATCACTATCTGCTTCCTTTCTCAAGAAAGGGTTAGTTTCATCAAAAATAATGTGCACAGACTGTTCAATCAATAAGGTACATTATTAAACACTCTGTAGCCTTGGGTTTAGAAGTGTACCCCATGAAGATGCCTTCATCTGATTTGGCATCCAACTTACCAATGTCCCTTTTTCCATTGTTGTGAATGAAGCATGGACATCCAAAGGTTCTGAGATGGCTGATCTGTGGCTTTTTCCTTTGAACAGTTCATAAGAGGTCTTCTTAAGGATTGGTCTGATCATTGCTCAATTGACAATATAGCTTGCTGTGTTAACTGCTTCAGCCCAAAAATATCTTGGTAGATCATATTCTGAGAGCATAGTTCTCGCCATATCTAGTAGGGTATTCTTTCTCTCGGCAATGCCATTTTGCTGCGGTGTTCTTGGTGCTGAGAAGTTGTGCTCAATTCCTTGACTCTCACAGAATCTAGCAAACTTTTCATTCTGAAACTCACCACCATGATCTGATCGGATAGACACAATGCTGAACTTTTGATCTTTCTGAACTTTCTTGCTGAAGCTGACAAAGTTATCGAAAGTGCCATCTTTATGCTCTAGGAATGAAACCCATGTAAATCTTGAATAGTCATCAACTATGACAAATCCAAAGTTCTTTCCTCCAAGACTGGTAGTCCTCATTGGCCCAATAGATCCATATGTAGGAGCTCTAAGGGTTTTGAGGTGGTTACCACGGTTTTTGACTTGAAGGAGCTCTTGGTATGCTTTCCTTTAGCACAAGGTTTACAAACACCTTCCAATTTTCCACTGACTTTTGGTAGACCTTCCACAAGATTTTTCTTCAATAGTTTTCGTATGCCATCTATGCTGCAATGTCCAAGACGTCTGTGCCACAATTCAATAGACTTGTCTTTACTAGCTGCCAGACAGATGTTTTGCTCTTTGAGTTCTTCAAGGTAGAGTACATACAAATTCTTTTCTCTATTAGCTCCAAAGAATTTCTCCATCCTTAGTATGCTACACTTAGACTCTTGAAACTTGATTTGATGGCCTCTGTCGCACAGCTGACTAATGCTAATTAGATTGTGCTTCAATCCTTTGACCAATAATACATCTTCAATGACTGTTTTTCCTTTGTGTTCACAGACCCGCTGCCTACTACTATGCTTTCCCATTATCTCCATAGGTGACTCCCTTCTTCAGCTTGGAGGTGGGTGAAAACTTCTGGTTGCCTGACATGTGTCTTGAGCACCCACTATCCAAGTACCATTTGGATGCTCTAGGGTTAACCTGAAATAAAAACATCAAGCTTTAGGTACCCAAATTCTTTTGGGTCCTGATGGGTTAGTATCATTGATTTTGCCTTTTATTATCCATTTTTTATGTCTTGTTGGACATGTAGTTATAATATGTCCTAACTTATTGCAATGACTACAGCAGGATAACTTAGTTACTTTTTCAATATATTTGAAATCAGCTTTGTATGCTATATCTTGTTCAGGTACAATTTTTGGTGTTGGATATGTTTTAAGATAAATTATGGTTTCTTCTTCATATCTGGGGGTGTATATCCTAATCCATTTTCTTCTTACCTGATCTTCTAGCGCCTTTTAATATTAGTGAGTTTTTACCATTAGTAAATTTTCTAATGTGCTTGATAGTTTATCATTTTCTTTATTTAAGTTATTAATTTCTTTTCTTAATTCATCTGTACTTTCCTGTGTTTTCCAATTTTGTTATTTGTTCATTCTTGGCTTTTAGGTCTTCACAAACCAGTTCATTTCTCCTTTTAAGTTCAGTTATTTGACTTTCTAATTGTTCATTTTCTGATTTTAGATCTGAGTTTGTATTTTCTATACAGATTATGTTTTTCTTGCTCACTTTTAATAATTGGTCACTTCTTTATATTTTCATATAGTTCATTGAAAGCCTCTTCTAAGCTATCGGAATCTAAATCATTGCAGGAATCAAAAGAAGAATCAGAAGTTACCTTATCCTCGGTATTTGCCATAAAAGCCAGGTTGGCTTCTTCTTCATCACTGCTGCAGCTTGACTCACTGTCTGAGTCACTGTTGTTCCCATGCAGCTGCCATGGCTTTCTTCTTGTACCTTTTGAACTTTTTGTAGTTATCCTTCTTTCTAAACACTGGCTTCTTGAGCTTTGGACACTCAGCCTTCATGTGTCCTGGCTTCTTGCACTCGTAGCAGAGTGGCTCATTTCTCTTCTGATCTTTTCTCTGTCCGTCTGGTCTCTTGAATCTTTGTTTTTCTTGAAATACCTCCTACCGGACTGGAACTTTTTCTTCTTGGCCAAGATCCTTTGCAATCTTCTTGACAGCATAGCTTCTTCATCACTGTCTTTGCTGTCCTCACTGTTGTCCAAAGATTCTTCAGATGAGTCCTCATCAGCTTTGAGCGCATTGGACTGCTTCTTTCTACTGGAGGATTCTCCTAATCTCTCCATGTTTATCTCATGGGCCATGAGTGACCCAACTAGCTTTTCTAGAGACATTCTCTTCAGATCATTGGCTTCCTCAATGGCCGTTACTTTTGGAGTCCATGAGGATGGCAAGGATCTAAGAATTTTCCTGACCATATCTCCCATTTCATAGGTTTTTCCTAATCCAGCTAACCCATTAGTGATGTCTGTGAATCTACTGAACATTTGGTTATGGATTCACCTGACTGCATTTGAAATCGCTCATATTGAGTTACAAGAATATCTATTCTTGTCTCCTTGACCTTATCTGTGCCTTCATAAGTGATTTTGATCTTTTCCCACATTTCCATCGCGGATTTGCAGGCTGAAACTCTGTTGAATTCTTCTTACTTAGCGCACAACACAGCATGCTCTTGGCTTTACAATTTAGAGAATTTTTTTTTGTCTTCATCTGTCATTGAGCTTTTTCATTTGTTACCAGAAGATCTCCTTCTTCTATTATCGACCAAATTTGATAATCATGTCCTTGCAGGAAGTACTCCATTCTTGTCTTCCAATAGGTATAATCTTCACCATCGAACAAGGGAGGTCTGTTGACTGACTGACCTTCGTTGTGACCTTGGGCTGCCATGGATCTTTACTCTTCAATCGTTGGATCTTGTTCTTTGTCGAAGAGACTCTCTCTGATACCACTTGTTGCCCGGTTGGCGAACCCAGAGGGGGGGGTGAATGGGTCTTTAAAAAATATTTACTTAGTTAAAACCTGAACTTAAACAAACACAAAAACGTTCTTGGAAAGATTAGTAATGGTTAGTAAAAAGAACAATCACACAAAGAGACAATCACACAACACACAGATTTATCCTGGTTCGGATCTCCTCTCCTTAGGAGTCCTACGTCCAGTCCCTGAGCAAACCAGGATTCCACTATCTAGGGTACAGTCCCCCTATGGACGAAACAACCACCCAGCTCAGCTGGTCTTCCTTCACACTCGAAGGGAACACAACACCCTGGTACCACCAGGTCTTCCTTCACTCCTGAAGGGAAGAAAAACACCACCCTGGAAACCACCAGGTCTTCCTTCACCCGAAGGGAAAAACAACAAGGAATCTCAAAAGGATTGACTAGCCCCTAGATCAAGCTTAACAGAACTCGATCTGAAGCTACAAGCACTGAGAGTTGCAGATCTACACAGGTGCTCTCTCTCAGAACTATCCTAGCTCTCTTCTGATTTTTCTCATAGCACATGGAGCTAAGAGCCAAGGTGAATCGAATGAAAAATGCTGGCTCTAGAATTCTTGTGAAGACTTGAAAGACTGCAGAGTTTTTTTTTCGTCTCTTGATCTCTATCTCTGTCTGTTGTATTTTCAAATCTCTGTCTTGTATATATATATCTTCATCTTGAAGTAGACGATGAGATAGCCATTGTCTCACAGCTTTGGTGAACGTTAGACTGAAGGATTTGTGGAAGCTTCCAGTCAACAGTCTTTTGTTCTTTTGAGCACGCAAAGTGATGAGATCTTCTGAGGTGACTTGTAGTTCTTTCTGTGTCCAACGTTGTAAGATGGTACAACTACAAGGTTCTGCAAATGTTAAGCTTTAATGGTAGACAGCTAACACTATCTCCAGATGTCAGTCAACGTTAGAGCAAGAAACACAGATTAGTAGTTGACAATTTACCGTTCTAAAAAGATACATGCAGAGAATACACGATAATGGAAGATATGTTCTGCGTGCATGCAGAGATACGTTCAGTCTTCATTAAATGCATAGCAGTCAAACAGGTGAGATACGACTTTGACTATTCAACGTATTTCAAATCAAGGTAAACATTTATTTGATGGAAACATGACTTATGAAATCGTTATGAGATCATGATAGTCTAAGAGAGTCGTTATGAATCTAACAAATCGTTATAGATTCAGAAGAAGTCGTTATGATAACTTACGAAATCGTTATGACAAGCAAGTCGTTGCGAGTTCTAAAGAAGTCGTTACAATAAGCAAATCGTTGTGAGTTCTAAAGAAGTCGTTACAATAAGCAGTCGTTGCGAGTTCTAAAGAGTCGTTACATAAGCAAATCGTTGTGAGTTCTAAAAAGTCGTTACGGTAGCTTATGAAATCGTTACCACAAGCAAGTCGTTGCGCTTTCTAAGGAAATCGTTACGATAACTTATAAAGTCGTTATGACAGGCAAGTCGTTACGCTTTCTAAAGAAATCGTTACGATAACTTATAGAGTCGTTGCGACAGGCAAGTCGTTACGCTTTCTAAAGAAATCGTTACGATAACTTATAGAGTCGTTGCGACAGGCAAGTCGTTACGCTTTCTAAAGAAATCGTTACGATAACTTATAGAGTCGTTGCGACAGGCAAGTCGTTACGCTTTCTAAAGAAATCGTTATGACGAGCAAGTCGTTACGAGTTCTAAAGGAATCGTTACGATGACTTATGAAATCGTTATGACTGGCAAGTCGTTACGAGTTCTAAAGGAATCGTTACGATGACTTATGAAATCGTTATGACTGGAAAGTCGTTATGAGTTCTAAAGGAATCGTTATGATGACTTATGAAATCGTTATGACATCGACTTGTTTGAACTTTAGAACTTACAAAGAAGTCGTTACATCTTTACTGGAATCAATGCATATATGTACTTACCATAAGTGCTTGATTTTCTTTGAAGATTTCCTGTGCTTAAGGCTAAATGAAATGTAGTTAGAAAACTTTTGACAGAGTTTTGTTTATCACCAAAATAAGTATGTAATTGATTTAAAATTACGTGGGGATGGACTGTTCATCATGGGAATGTAGTTGTGTCTTGGCAATTTTTGGTTCCAAGAGTGTCATTGGTATTTTTGGACATTTTGTTCATTAAAAACAAAACATGAAATTACAACAAAACCAATGATGTTTCCCAAAACTGGCTATTTGGAGCCCACTACTGCACATTTTGGAGACCAACATGTTATTTTGAAGTCTAATGAGATGTTTTGACTCAAACCTGAGTATTTGGAGCCCAACTTTTGCACATACATCACCACTAGAGTTTCAGTTTTTTTTTTATTATTATCATGACCCTTCGTTTGGGACATGTAGTTGTGTCTTGGCAATTTTTGGTTCCAAGAGTGTCACTGGTATTTTTGGACAACTTGTTCATTAAAAACAAAACATGAAATAACAAAAACCAATGATGTTTCCCAAAATTGGCTAGTTTGGAGCCCAACTACTGCACATTTTGGAGACCAACAGGTTATTTTGAAGTCCAATGAGCTGTTTTGACTCCAAACCTGAGTATTTGGGAGCCCAACTTCTGCACATACATCGCATATCATAGGACATACATCATTAATAAAAATGAAATACCATATGTGGAACTTTTCCTGGAGGGCTTTAACATGTAATTGTCATAGAAAATGTGTTCACCTGTAGTTACAAAAGTATCTTTTACAACCTCATTCTCACACAAACTCAAATGAAAGTAAGAACACCATTCATATATTGTTTAATGACATTGACAGAAAATCACAAGCTAGTTGGAGTCAAAATTTGTGACATCAATGTCAGTGAAGTCCCAACATAATTCCTGCCTCTTCATTAGGCAGTCTATGTACATGAAACAGTACATAGCGTAATTCATGCTAGAGTTTGGTTGTTGAGGACATTTATTATCAAAGATTAACTGAAATTCCTCAACATTTGTGTAGCCTTTATATCGGAGATATGCTTTCAGAATTGGTTCCTGTGAACAATAAAATAAAGAATGTAATTAATTTATAATATTTATCACCGACTGCAAAGTTAGTTGGGCATACCCTCTTCTAGCGCATGTGTCATAAGTTGCATGTCCTCTACAGAAATTGTAAACTACAATGCGACTTTGCTCCACTTGTAAACTAAGCAGGAACCAATGGTTTGATACATGGAGAACAAAGAACAAAATTGAAATTCAGATAGTGGGAATCCTAGTTTTTCATGACTGAGGGAAGTATGCAGTTTGTGGCCCCTGGAGTCATCAGAGACATCTGTACTGCTAATCCTGAGCAGAAATGGTAGAAAGGAAATCCCATCGGTGGCACGAATTTGGGATAAGGGCTTCCTATGAAATTTGTCTCTCTTTCATGACATGTAAGACAATGTCAATAACCTGCAACCACTAAAAATAGTACAAACGAAGAATTTAGAAAAATTAATGGACAATGTAATTATGTACTCTTCGTGCAATGGCCAGTATTTACCTCATCATCCGTCATATTGCCCCATAGTATATCCCAAATATGTGACCATTCAACGAACAATTATTAGTAAAGGTGAACACAGTCTGACTGAAATGTATGACAAGCAAGAAATGAAGTCCAGTTTAAATTATGAATTGAAGCCAATAAATAAATTGTATTGACCGTTCATTTACTTGGGTCAGCATATCCCTCCTCGACAAGGAAGGTCTCTACTAATGTTGTCTGCCTCTCACTGGCTTCGGATTTGCTTGTCCATTCCTTATAAAACTTGTGAAGCTTGCTCATTGCCTCCAACATAAATCATGCAATGATAAATTAGAAAACAAAGAAATATAAATCACTAATGCACGACATCAAATAATATAGTTTGCAACTGTACCTTTTTGCCTTTCTTTCGCTCATATGTTGTTTGTTTTTTTGGAGCCTTATCTAGCCTTCTGAATGGTGATTGGTCATACATTCCAGGCTGGCGATTCTCCCGACACTTGATATTCTTTATTAAGGACCTCGGGCTAATCAGTGCGTGGTGGAAGGGACTGCACTTACTGGATCAGGTGCAATGAACCTTGTTCCACGATCATAACAGATGCACTTGCATCACTATAAGCAGGGGCAGGAGTGAGTGATGGTGGGGTGGAGAAGCACTTCTTTGCATCTGTACCAAATGTAGCCTTGTCTAGTGCCATGGAGGTTGAACATAGCAGCTTCTCTATTCTACTGAACCCCGTGGTTAGAGCAGTTGTCAATGCTTCGAAATAGGCTTCACCAGACGACTTAGACTGGTGAAGTCTTTCAGGAAGTAACCTGATTTCATCACAAAGACCTTGAAGAAGGCCCATAAGAGCAGGATGGGGGGGAGCAGCCACGCCCTCAGTTTGCACATGGATTTTTTCTTAGCTAACCCCTAAATGGCCTTCTTCTCAATTTTTTCTAGCTTCAAATGCTTAATTACCTGTAAGCATCATTTTTTAAAACGTTAGAAATAGTGATTATAGAAATTAAAAATCTGAAGCTTTTGTAGATTACCTGCTGCCCCTGTAGAGAATAATAGAGAAAGATAATTCTTGTTCAAAACAGATCCCCATCTAAATAGATGGGGAATTGCTTCTCGGTCAATTGGCTACTGCAACCGTGTGTGCTATGAGAACCACACTTACATGGACCATTAGTTTATTAAATTATACAAGAATGGTGACGAAACCTAAAAATGTTTTATGAAAACTTACAGCCAGAGCAGCAAAGCAGCCAAAAATGAAGGCACTGTCATGCTTTTTCCTAGCTATCTTTCTCTTGGGAGTTGTGTTCCGACCGGATCTCTTCTCACAAACTACAGTCACAAAGTCTTCAAATTTGTGCAATGTCATCTCTGTAACTGCAGCCGCCCAATATAATGCCTAATGTTGTCAATGTTGTCCAAACAAATAAGTATTTGTGGTGGACAAGATGGGGAAGACCGTGGGCATAGAAAAGTTTATAATAGCAAAACAATCTAGACGTGTAGTGTCTTCAACATCAAGGATCATCCGATTCAACTAGTTGTCAGATAAGTTTTGTCACCACCTTCCGATCAAAGCTTATCTTGGCACCAAACCGGTGGTGAAACTTTGACAACTTGATTGGACATTGATAATGTGGGACCCTCATCCACAGAAAGGCAAACCCAAAATAACGACGACATCTTCCACAGTAAATGTAAGAGTCTTATCGCCAATCTGAAATTACTTGCACTCTTAAAGCTATCAACAATCTCCTCTCATGAGAGTCATCTTGAATATGACTCAATGATTGCTGTCGACAAATGAGCAAAAGGGGTTGTCCTCGTGATGGCTCTATGGCAATCACGAAACCCTAATTCATCTCTCTTTGACATAGTTCTCCAAGGAGCAGATGCCTTTCAAAGCATTTTTAAATTCTGTAGCCAAATTCAAGAAATTTGTTAGGTTCCAAAATGTGCAAACATTATTTAGAAAGATTATGGAATAGGTCAGGCTCCAAAATACTAACACTGCTCATCTCAAGTCAAAAAGATCTAAATAATTCTGCATAAGTTATTATGAAGACAGATTGAGCTCCAAAATGGTTTATATAGGCTGCCAATGACTCCTGTTTGCTACCAAATTGGGTACTTGGACTCGAATAACCACAAGATGTTAAACATCCCAATTAACATGCCCGCCAAAAAAGTATGAAAATTCTTGTTATGTGAACAATGCACAAATTTGGGGCTAAAAAATGCTTAACATGCTTATGCCATGTAAAAAAAAAAAATGATCCAAACAATCCTATTGATTTTCTAGAAAAGTTGAGCTCCAAAATACTATCTATAGGCTGCAAATTTTACTATTATTAAGTTACCAAATAGAAAAATTGGGATCCTAACCTTAATTAACAAGTTTCTTAACCTTAAAAAAATTAAAAAATTGTGATCTAATGCACAATTTGAAGCTGAAAATTATTTAACATGCTTATGTCATGTAAAAAATAAATGTAAATATTTTGTTGAGGTGGATTTGAACATAAGTTGAGCTCTAAAATGCTTAATGTGGGCTGCAATTGACTCCTGTTATGCTACCAAATAGGATATTTGTGCACCAAAATGTGAAACATTCTTAACCCCAAATTAATAGATCATGCCAAATAAATTGAAAAATTATAGATATGTGAATGCACAAATTTGTGGCTGAAAATTAATGCTTAACATGTTTATGTCGTGAACAAAAAAATGTAAACCATCCTATTGAAGTGATTAAGAAGAAAAGTTGAGGTCTAAAATGATCAGGTACTTCACTTGGGCTCGAAAGTGTGGAGATTTCCTAAAACATAGTCACAAGAAGTAGAAAACCCCGTAGGCATCCTAAATTAACGGGGTACTTCTAAAACAAAATTTGAAAAAAAATCTTAATATGTGAAGAATGCACAAATTTGGGGCTGAAAAATACTTAACATGCTTATGCCATGTCAAAAAAAAAGTGATCTAAACAATCCTATTGAAGTGATTTTCTAAAAATTTTGAGCTCAAAAATACTATTTATAGGCTGCAAAATTTACCATTAGGCTACCAAATAGGAAACTTTTCCTGATATACTAAACATCTCAAATTAACAGGCCACGCCAAGTGAAAATTAAATATTCTGGATATGTGAAGAATTCACAAATTTGGGGGTCCAAAATACTTCACATGCTTACATCAAGTTTACAAAAAAAGATCTAAGCAATTTTGTTGAGATGAATATGAAGACAGTTAAGCTCCAAAATGCTCAATATAGTCTGCAAAAGACTCCCATTAGGCTACCAAATAAGATACTTTGTCTCTAAATGTGGAGGTTTTCTAACCTTAAATTAAAATCCATGCCCAAAAAATTGAAAAATTCTGGATATGTGAAGAATTGACAAATTTGAGGCTGAAAATTCTTTAACATGCTTATGTCATGTCAAAATAAAAAATCTAAACAATTCTGTTGAGGTGAATTTCAATATAAGTTGACCTCCAAAATGCTTGCAGTGGGGCTGCAAATGACTTATGTTATGCTACCAAACATGATAGTTGGGCTCCAAAATGAGGAGCTTTCTTAACCCCAATTAATGTGTCATACCAAATAAATTGAAAATTCTAGATATGTGAAGAATGCACAAATTGAAAATTTTCAACATGTTTTGTCATGTGGAAAAAAATATATAAACCATCCTATTGAGGTGATTAAGAAGAAAAGTTGAGCTCTAAAATGGTCAGGTACCCCCGTAAGCATATCAAATTAACAGGCAAACTTCTAAAATACATTTGAAAATTATTGACATTTGAAGAATGCACAAATTAGGGGAAGCAAATGCTTAACCAAGTCAAAGAAAAAAAACAAAGAAAAAAAGGATCCATCTATAGGGTGAAAAATGTACTGTTAGGCTACTGAATTGGCTACTTGGGCTCAAAATGTGGAGATTTCCTAACCCCAAATTAACATGCCAACTAACAAAAATTTGAGAAATTCTGGATATGTGAAGAATGCACAAATTTGGGGCGAAAAATGTTTAACATGCTTATATCATATCAAAATAAAAAAAATCTAAAAATTTTGTTGAGGTGAATTTGAATAAAGTTGAGCTCCAAAATACTCATTGTGGGCTGCAAATGGCTTCTGTTATACTATAAAATAGGATAGTTGGACACTAAAATGTTTCTATATATGTGTAGAATGCACAAATTTGGGAGTCCGAAATGCTTAACATGCTTATGCCATGTTTAAAAAAAAAAGGATCCAAACAATCCTATTAAGGTAATTTTCTAGAAACGTTGAGCTCCAAAATACTATCTATAGGCTGCAAACTCTACTGTTAGGCTAAAAAATAAGAAACTTGGGCTCCAAAATATGAAACTTTTACTAAAATACAACACAAAATGTAGAAACATCCCAAATTAACCGGCCATGCCAAATGAAATTTGAGATATTTCTGGATATGTGAAGAATGTACAATTTGAGGTCCAATATGCTTAACATGCTCTATCAAGTCAAAAAATAGATCTAAACAATTTTGTTGAGATGAATATAAAGGCAAGTTGAACTCCAAAATGCTCAATGTAGGCTGCAATAGAGTCATGTTAGGCTACCAAATAGAGTACTTGTGCTCCAAAATATGGAGCTTCATAAGCATCCCAATTAACATGTGAAGAATGCACAAATTTGGGTTCATAAATGTTTAACATGGTCACGTCATGTCAAAAAAAAAAGATCTAAAAAATATTATTGAGAGATTTTGAAGAAAAGTTGAGCTTATGCCCCAAATTGTGGACAAGATGTACACCAAAATACTCATATTAGGCTACAAATAGTATTTTTGGGCTCTAATAGTTCGAGATTCCTAAAATGTAGATAAAAATGAACATAAACTCCCTAACATCTCAAAGTATGGGTCATGAAAAAAATTAAAAATATATGGAAATGTGAAAGAAGACCATTCTTTTTCTCTATGCCCCAGAAACTTTTCTTTGCGTACTTTGGCACTTCGCTCCATCGTCTGATGAAGTCGAAGTTGATGGCGCAGTGTCCTCCTCCTCCTCCGTTGTTTTTGCCGGAAGCGGCGGTGGTGCGGCTTCACCGGAAGCTTGAATCTTCGAGCGTGTCTGTCTTCTCAGGATCATCTTTAACCGCATGCTGGAACTCCGCGTTGCAAAACCGCACTAGTTTCCTTTTTCGAAGTTCTCCCCTCTTCCTCTCCTTCGTGGATGTTCGCACAAGTTTTCTTCTCGCCGACTGTTCTGCAGAGGAAGGAGGTGAAGGGGCGTATGCGGGAAAGAGGTGAGGGGGTAATTTGGAAGCATGGGTTTGAATTGGATTTGACCCATCCATCATGATTTCGTGGGTCACGTCACTACGGCGGAGGGGTGTGGCGAGGTGCTGGCGTGGCAGAGGAAATTAGCTGCGGTGCAGCAGGAGGGAAGCTGACGCGGCGCGGTCCATGGACCAGCTTGATGTGGACGAATGGAAGGGACAAAGTGTAATTTGACGTGGCAGAGCTGCACTTTCAGCATGACAGTAAGCCTTTCTCATTATATATTAGCACTGGATGAAGATGCTCCGCCACCCGAAGGGCTTGTAGTCCCACACGCTACCGCTGAACTGGGTGTGGGTGACCCCTCGGCAGTTGGGCTGGTTGTAGGTGGCGGTGGTCTGGCCCACGTACACGAACTGGTACCCACCGCGGAGGTTGATGTTGCTACAGCCGCACACTGTAGCGCTGTGAGCGGCCGCTGCACCCGGAGCCTCCCCACACCGTCATGTAGCTCCCCTCAGTAGGGGCGGTGGCGAGCAGGAGGACCGTCGTAGCCACCATCAACATGACGGGAAGGGCGGAGGAAGTCTTCCTCACGGCCATGGTGACGGAATGTAGCTAGCTCGAAGTATTGAAAATTGAGAGAAGAAAAGCTAGCTCTGGAGTTTTGTGGAGCTACACCATCGATTGGCCCAAGGCCCTGACTTTTATACTGACCTGAAGGGTGGAGGCATGTATAGATGTTGGATTATTTTTTGTAATATCTTAATTTTTAATTTAAGTTTTTGATTTTTAGGTTTTTTTATTTTTTCTGATAGAAAGAAAATAAAATACAACCTACAATCATAATCTTAAAGAGTAAACAATAAACATACATGAGGATTCATGTATTACCTTGAATGTCCAAAAATAGAAGAACATAGTACTCACATAACAGTATATACTGTAGGTGCCTTCAGATTCACATTGATACCATTTGTTGCTTCATCTCAAAATTATCAAGACACCTGCAACCACAATTCTCATGTGGATTTCTTTGGTACCCAAATGGTTTTGGGTCCAACAATGTTAGTCCTGGAAGGGAGCAGATCCTTCCTAATCCACACTAAGTTTATTTTCTACATGTTTTTCTTTAAAGAACAATTGTACTTCATATGACCATACCCACCACAGAAATAATATGTGACATTAGGATTGTGTTATGTGGGTTGAGATCTATGAACAACATAATATCCAACATGCTTACCTTTCACATGAGTTTGTTTTTTTATTCTGTACATGTTTCTTAGCATGAGCAGATTTTTTTCACATGAGTAGTTTATTTGCATGTGACTATGAGTGCTCAAAATATCAGAAGCATGAACAAAAGATGTCTTGGTCTTAGACTCAAAAGAGTTAGACTTAGATTTCTTAGGTATACATCCCAGACCATGTCATGGGTATTCACCTTGACACTAAGAACCTCATCTAATTTTTCTTTGCCCTTCATTAGTCTAGGCACAGTGGACTTCAAATCATTAATGATTCATGCACTTTTTGACAGAAATTTTAGAATTTTTAACATTATCTTCAACCACATGGACTTGTTTTTCTAGTTTTTTTCATTTTAGATTTCAAAGATATGTTTTCCTTTTCAAGCATGTAGATTTTTTTCTAAAAAATCATTATCATTAGCCATGCATTCCATTTCTGCTTCATACAATGAAAATTTTCTTTGCATGATTTCATTTTCATCTTGAAGAACATTGCATTGAACACTCAACAAGTCACATGATTTACATGGATATTCATTATGTAAAATATTATTGATTTTCATCTTCAGTCCCTTATTTTCCTTTTTTATTTTTCAATATTTCTCAACAAGACTGAATACATTTGCTCAATCTCCTCAAGAGTAAAGGATTCTCGGTCAAACCTACCTCAGGAGATTCATCTTCAATAGCCATGAGACCGCACTGCTCCTTCTTGGGTTCTTCAGCCTCGGATGATGACTGGTCATAGTCACTCAAGGTGGCGACCATGGCTTTGGGCTTCTTTACCTTATGTTTGTTCTGCTTTTTCAGAATCCTGGGCATTTTGATCTCATATGCCCAATTCCTTGGCACTCGTAGCAAATCAATTCTAATTTTCTGCTAGAGTCTTCTTGCTTGTTTTTGCCCTTATAGTCTTTGGAAGATGACACATACTGTGGCTTCTTTTCTAAAAACCTTCTGAAGTTACATGCTAGCTTGGTCACTTTCTCCTCATCTTCTTTTTTTTTTTTTGGTATGAAGGGCACAACAGGGTCAACGACTGGTCAAGTGAACTCTACCCCAGTAGGGCAAAGTTAAACCACTCCCCTAGGTGATAAACTCGCTACGTAAAATTTTATAAATGAATAAGGGTGGATTACAAAGACAACGGGGCATCCCCCTAATGAACAAGAGCATTATGTATGCCTAAAGTTCCAAAAACCATCTGATCCCCAAGGACAGTAGGAGGACAAAGGCGAGGCAGCAGAAAAAGACCTCATTACAGCGCATGAGACAAGCAGAATTAGCTAAAGCATTAGCCACCTAATTAGCCTCCCTAAAAATATGATTGACTGGAACGCCATGAAGTTGCACAAAATCCAGAACATGCCTCCACCATCTATAGCAATCCCAAGAAGGAACAACACCAGTGCAAAGAGAGTTCACCAGAATCAAAGAATCTGAGCAAATGCTAGTAAGAGTGAATCCCTTCTCAATAGCCTAAAGCACACCATCGTGCATAGCGCGAACCTCAGCAGAAATGGAAGAGCCAGCACCATAGTAATGAGAATAAGCCATAGAGACATTTCCATATGGATCTCTGAAAATTCCACCACCACCACAAGGTCTCGAGTTACCTTTACTTGCACCGTCAACGTTTAGCATGAGGCCATGGAGGGGAGGTATCCATCTCACAAACTTAGTCATCTTAGGGGGAACATTAACCAGGAAACCAAGATGGCGGATGGCGTCCAGTTGCGAGGAGTGGAGCTGCATTTAAATGCCATCCTTCCAAGGCGTGAGAGACGCATTCTTGAATATTATAGTGCATGGTCACTGGACTATTATTGACCTGCTCATACTTCAGTTTACACCTAGTTTTCCACAGCTCCCAAACGAGAAGAATAGAACAGTAAATAGTAACAAAACCATGAGGTTCAGAAGGATTACAGGACTTCAGGATATTCCAAAGAGATGTAGAAATATTATCACGTACACCAAGACAGCAACAAGGAAGGGAGAAAGCCATTGCCAGAGGGGTTAGCAAGATCACTTTGGAGAAATAGGTGATCATATCTCAACCTGTGGAGCATTACAACAACAACAGCAGGGGGTAAGGAATACCACACTCAACAATACGAGAATCAACGGGGACAGATCTGTTAGAGCATCTGTCAGCAAAAATAAGGACGGTACGCCTACTAAAAAGGGGATGCCAAATGCGAAGAAGAGGCATACGATTAACACCATAGTCCGAGATAAATTATAGGCGCTTTTAGTGGAGCAAGCTCCATTCCTAGACGGAACCCAGACACAGATATCTGCAGTAGCAGTCAGCTGCAGGTGACTCAAGTTAGCATCAATCAAGGAGTGCAGTGGTGGTTGTCATTCAGTAAACCCTCACGGACTGGGAGAATGACCTGAGAAAGGAATCTGTAAATTATTCTGCAGGGGCCTCTGACCAATCCATGTATCATCCAGAAACCTGATAGCGCTCCATTCCCCAATATTCATCTAGAATTCTGATTAACAATATCATGTGCAGCATTAAAAAGCTTCCTGGAAACGCCATGAGGATGTCTAACTAACTGACCAGATTAAAAAGCCTCTCTTTGGCATAAGTGACCCACATAGAAGATCCATGGTAAATGTTCAAATTAGTTTAATCACCATTGAACGTGAACATGCCATAAGCTACGCACACCAAGGCCTCCTTCAAGAATTGGTTTGGATAGTGGACCAAGGAACCCAGTGCCTGCGTGTGTCATTAGGGAGCCAGCCCAGAAAAAGGCAGCACAAAGGCGCTCAATGAAAGATAGGACAGATTTTGGAATACAAGAGGCAGACGCGAGATACACTGGCATGGAATTAAGAACCGAATTTATGAGAGTGAGCCTACCGGCTTTGGATAGAAATCTAGATTTCCAGTTGCTGACTCGGGCTATGATCTATCCGTCAAAGTCTTGTAATGAGCCACCATATTCCTGCCTTGTTTGATCGGCACTCCAGATAAAGCATGGCCCCTTTTTGACGATGAAACCCTGTGATCGGGTGATCTTAGAAGCAACGCATTGAGGAGCAGAATTGGAGATAAGAAAGCTACTTTTGTAATGGTTTACCCTTTGGCCAGACGATTCCTCATACCTCTTAATGAAGTGCATGAAATGGCGGATATTATTAGCTTGGCCATTAGGAAAAAATTAGAGTATCATCAACATATAAAAGATGAGAAATGTTCATGCAATTCGAGGACCAGAATAAGGGAGAAGGGAGCAGCTGTCAAGCAGGTGTCAGATTCCCCTACTGAGGGTTTCTTCATGATGATAAAGAGAGCCGGGGCTATTGGGTTCCTTGACGAAGGCCTCTGGAAGACTTGAAAAACCCGGCAAAGAGAGCCGTGATAGAACAGAGAACCAACAATTAGAAATAAGCATAGCCACATAGGAAGTGAATCTTGTAGAGAAACCGAACGATCGAAGCACCGCTAGGAGGAAGTCCCATTCCACCCTGTCATAAGCTTTCATCAGTCTAATTCAAAAATCACATGTGACCACGAACTTTCCTGCCAAGATCAGAAACCAACTGTCGAGCCAGATAAACATTATCCATAATGTTCCTCCCTTTGACAAAGGCGCCTGCTCCATGGAAATAATGGAAGGCAAAACAGTGACAATCTTTACTAGGATAGAAGAGACAATCTTGTAACAGAAATTTGCAAAGACTTATCGAACGTAATGGCCATAGGTAGAAGGATTGTCAACTTTTGGAATGAGAGCGATGATGGAAGAGGATACTCTGTTGGAAGAGGAAAACCAGTGAAGAAGCCACAACCAGCATCAATAACATCCTGACCGATAATATCCCAACAAAAAGTATAAAATCCATCCGGGCCAGGGGCGCTATCTCCGTTTAAACTCCAGACGGTTGACTTAACCTCCTCAGGGGAAGGCATGACAGTAAGCATATGATTTTCTGCAGCAGTGATAAGACTAGGGATGGTATTTGACAATTGAGTATCATGCCATGAGACTCAGTAGACAGCAGATTATGAAAAAAACGCTCAGCCTCCTCCATAAGCAATTTTTGATCATCACACCAATTACCGTTTACTCGAAGCCTGGAAATAAAGTTTCTAGACCGCTGGCCCTGGACACTGAGGAATTTTCTTCAGTACTATATACCTTGGATTCTTAGCCATGAGAGCAACACCTTTTGCTTAGGAGAATGGTTGCTCGGCCTCCTCCCGCTTTAGATTGATCTCATATGTCATGAGACTTCTAATCAGCTCCTCCACAGTGAGGGTTGACAGGTTCTTCGAGTCTTCAATGACTGTGACTTAGTGTGCCACGTCGGTGGGTGGAAACTAAGAACTTTACGGACGATCTCTGTGTCTGTGTAGTTCTGACAAGAGCCTTCAGTCCATTGGTGATGTTGGAGAGCCGTGCAAACAGTCAGAAATTGATCTCACCAGGCTCATCTTGAACATCTATTCATGGACAAGATGTTCGCTTTAGTCTTCTTGACCTCTGAAGTGCCTTCATAGATAAGTTTCAATTTACCAACATCTCCTTTGCTGAACTACACATGGAAACGCGGAATATTCATCAGGATGAATAGCATATTGCATTATTTTCATGGCACTGAAATTACCTTGGATTTTTATATGATCCTCTGTCCACTTTCCCTCATCCTCTGACAGTGTGTATGGACCAGTATCACCACTTTTCAGATCTCATAATCATGAGCCCTGAGAAAGACTTGCATACGATTTTTCCAATAGGAGTAATTGCAGCCATCAAAGAAAGGTGGACGTTGGATAGAGAAAACTTCAGGTATGAATCTCTTGCTGGCCATCGCACACAGAATCCCTCTAATATCAAGAGCTGCTTGATAGCAATTGAAGTACAGGTGTACGTGCGATGAACAACCAAGAGGGGAGGGGTGAATAGTATTCATGCACTAATTTAAAAAATTCTTTTACCAGATACATATTAGACTCAATCAATCAAATTAACTATTATGTGATATGCACAAAGGAATATAATAGGATATAGACGAAACCAACTATCCTAAGTGCGTAGAAGGGAGATAGAAAATATGGAACAAACCACACATGCACGCAAGATTTATAGTGGTTCGACAAACACACCATGTGTGTGTCTACGTCCACTACCCCCCACCTTTGTGGGATTTCCACTAGTTGTTTTCCCATGTACAAGCAAAAACCCACACACACGGTTGTTTCCGAGGACCACACAAAACCCCACCTCATTTCCGAGGACGAGACAACCCGATGTGTATGCGCGCACGCACTACACACCAACAACAACGTGCTCACAGACAGAGCACACACACATAGTTTTGTTCAAAGTTCTAGAAAGAACAAATATAAGAACGTGAATAGAAGGACAACAATCTAAAAAGTAAGGTATAGAGTTCTCTTGTCACAAAAGGATTTGGCCTTTGTGTTCGTTTTAGGCCCGACAATGTACAGAGTAGACTGGCCGATGTAGAAAGCTTCTGAACGAGGTCTTGCATGTAACAACACTAGGCCCTCGCCTTTCAGATGAAGAACACCTTCAGATCTTCTGGAGGGCTTCTCGATGATGAAGACTCGTTCTTCAGGCTTCTACAAGAATAGAGCGTCTGTTGGCTCTTCCTAGGACATCACGATCCTCCTCAGAACTCTAGGGTACAAGTTGGATTCTTGGAGGCGTGTTCTCTCTCTCCAAAACATGGGAATATGTTGTATTTATAGCCCCAAAAGAGTCCCTATGTTTGGTAATAATTGGATCTTCATAGGACTCTATTTAGAAAAGTCTGAATATGAAACTGTCGGAATCGGTCGATCGAATCCATCGGATCAGTCGTCCAATTTCTACTTTGCTTCGACTGGGCTTCAACATCAATTTGGCTGGACGATCGGTCGTCTGATTTCTCAAGATTTGTCGTCTGACTTTCGTCTCAGCTTCGACCGAGCTTTGGCTGGTGAAGTTACAACATAAGTATTCGAAGTTACTTTGCTTCAATTGGCGAATCAGTCGACCGATTTCTTCAAGTCGATCGTCCGACTTCTTCGACTGTCCCACTGCCAATGTTACTCGAAAAATCGGTCGTCCGAAATGCAGAAATCGGTCGTCTGATTTATCTTATGTGTCGACTGTCGACATCACTGCACATTACACTGCAGAAGCTTGACATGTGTCTGTCAACACACAATTGACATGTGTCGACACACTCTTCAGCAGGTCTTGACATGTCTTCTATTTCTATTTTGTCTTAACCTTGAACTTGCAAAGTGTACTTCAAACATGACTTTTGAACTATTTTTCGGCACACTTAACACATAAATTAGACCCTCAAATTAAATATAATAAATAAAATATTTGGTCATGAACATGAATTATATTTAGTGTTTTTAGATTTTTTTGAACATGAGTTAAACTTAGTGTTTTTGTGATCATCAAAATCTACAGAATACAACAACAGTAACACAGTGTCAACACTACTAGACTCAAACGAAACACATTAGAAACCATCCACATTGCAATACCACATCATACACTGAAAGCCTAGGTCACTACCTACACAAACCTCAAATGCATCCTACATAGTGACCACATTTACAATTCTAGAATGCAAACATATGGCAGTATTAGTCGTCACGATTAAAATACATCGTCCTAGCTTGGCTGTCGTGTTAAGAACAGGATGGCGTAGGTAGTTGCGTCTTAGGTGTGTCGTATGAAATCGACGTGTTCTGATCACCTAGAATGCGCTTCACTGAAATCACTCAAATCTGCTCCATGAACACCATGTAAATGCTTTAAACACAGGTGAGAGAGAATGAGATTGTCGCATGCTTATAACCAGTAAAATACATCTAAACTTGCTTCTAAAACAAGTATGATTCATATAACATGATTTCTATCTAATTTATGTGAAGAATAGTAAAACCACAAATCCCACTGCCTATTGACCATACTCTCCTTTAGCTCCACACCCACGTAGAAAAGTGTGGAAACATGTAGAAATCACGAAGAAAAGGACTTCCTAAAATGGAGAAATCATGTTGGGGCCTTCTAGTAAGTTGGCCACCTCCTCTTAACAAACCTCCACCTCCTAAAGCCTCAAGATCACATAGAAACCAAAGAAATCGTGAAAAGGGAGCTTCGGGAAACCGTGGGCGAAACTGAGAGATGAAACCTTTGTTCTACTAAATAACTCAATAAATACAAATTGGAATCCAGAAGACGTCAGTGTGATTGTGCTTATAAACGCATCGTCCAAGGAGGCTGCGTTCAAGAAGGTGTCAGGTATGCCCCTGGTGCCATATGCCCCAAACACTCCGTTAAATTGACTGGAACCAAATGTGTCGGTCAAACACACTAGAAACAATAACACGTCTACTAAGGTGGATGTGTCTTGAACATGTCATTCAGGTCAGTCGGACGGAGGCAGCATAGAATGAGTGGGATCACGTGACTCCACTCAAAATTTTTTTAGTGTGAAATAACTCTATAAATTGACATTTTGATGAGTTATTATATAAGAGGTGACTCCATTGAATTGTTTCGGTGGGGTCACCCCTTATGTATATTATATTTATTTATATAAATATTAAATAATAATTAAGTGACCCCATTTAATAAAATTTCTATATCCATCCTTGTCAGTCACATTTTAAATGGGTGGATTATTTCTACCGTGTTCAAGTCGTATCACATAAAAACTCGACGTGATTCAACCTAACCTAGAAACCCTGGAAACCTACGTTTTCAAGCATCGCAACGCCACATACGCCATACAATGGCCAATTCACTTGCTAAATCCAATAATAACAATCTGAAAACGAGATACATCATAATATTGGGCTCATTGGAGTCTTGATTGACACACTAAAGACGAGACTTCATCCATTAGTTTGTCGATATCAATCTTTTCCCTCGTTAAGAATTTCGCAGCCAACCGGAGACTTGGCAATTAAGGGACATCATGTTATGTTTTTCAACTTCACTTTCTATTTTTTCTTGCCTTCGTTCCACATATGATCTCCAGTAAGTCTAGAGGACAAGATATGATTAAATTTTCACCGGTCGTAGCCAGCCTGGATGTTTGATACTCCATTTTAATAGGCTCATGGATATCATAGTTTGAACAAAAAAGCGTAATAACTGTCCATACTAATCATAGCGTCCCCGAACTTTTATACAGTACATACAAATTATTTAAAGAAAGTTTAGTAATGTGATCACATATTAAAATTGGCTTCCAACGCTTGAAAATAACGCATACTCCATGGAACTCTAGATTTTCTCAACTCACTGTTAGATCAGTCCAAAAACTTGGGATGTTGGTGTAACAGTAGTATGGAAGCGATAGTTTTACCTTGTTTAGAAATAGAAGTCATGATATTTGTTCTAGTTAGTAAATCGTTTCGATTTAGAGTCCGTTTGGTTATATGTAAAACAGTTAATAGGAAACAGTTTTCTATGGAATATTTTTACATGAAAATAAAAACCGTAATTGTTCATTTGATTGTCAGGTAAATATTTTTATTTTTGTAAACAGAGAAAAAAAAAGGTGAAATATCAATAGCATTAAATGCAAGGTTTTACTACAAAATTACATGGAGAGACATGAGATCTTATGATCCACCCAGAGCCATGTACTCCTTGCGCACTATTTAACACTATTCATCAATTTTTTTATTTTACTTTATTTTTTATTTTTAATATTTTTTTAAAAGTAAAAAATTAAGATAACTAATGAAAAATATGTACCTTTGAAAAAACAATTTCAAATAGAGAAATAAAATAAAAACATAACTTGAATGAATAGTATTCTATTGATATTTTAATAAAAAATTAAAAATCAAACAACTAATGAAAAATAATTAGATTTGACAAAGATGACTTAAATGAAGGGAAGAAAAATAAAAAAACAATTTAAATGAATAGTGCTAAGAAGGTTGGCTTTGTAGGGAACAAAGGAAGAGAGAGAATACACAAGCGCGTTAAAATGATTTCTCAACTTTTGAGGCGGATGCCAAAATTTGAGATTTTCAGCATATGTTTTTACAGATTTTAATTTTCAAGGATATCAAATGATAAAAAAATTAATTTTCCTTGAAAAGATTTTCTTGGGTTGGATTTTACAGTTAAACAAATCTTTTGAAGGCAATTCCAATCACTAGAATATACTCCAGCATAATTGGAACTGTTCTAAATCTATCATTTTGGCACCCGGCTGTTTGTTGGACTGTTAAAGGATGAGAGACAGATTAAGAACGAATATTGGAGAGAAAATGTGGAAAAACTATATATGAAGAAGCAGCTTCTCACTGCTACCAAAGCGACCTGGGTTGGATTATCTAGAATGAGAAAGGTTTATTGTACTTGCACATTGTATTTTAAGTACAATATGACTAAATAATAGTTCATGTGACACCTCTCACATGAAGAGTGATAAAGTGACAATTTAATTGTTGGATACCATATAAGTTTGTTGCCTAGTCACATTGTACTTAAAGTACAATGTGAAAGTGCAATAAACCTTTCTCTATCTAGAATATCCAAATCACCTACGCCATGGGTTTAAGGAAAAGGACAACACGTACGGCCGGGTTCAAATAAATTAATTTTGAGTTGTTTATCATGGGTCCGAATAGATAATATGTCTAACCAGATTTTGATAACTGATGCATCATCACAGTTAAACTGTGTTATTTCAAACTTAATTATGGCAAAAAGTATTTTCTTTTGTCAATATTAATTTTCTATAATCAATCGTACGTGAGTATTTCCAACGAGTGCTTGTGTTAAAACGATCTTTCCCAAGGTTTGGATGGGGTTGACGCTGTCCTTTGCGAAATTGATGTTCTGGTTACTTTAAGAACAAAGGAATAAGATTATCGGACTTTTACGTTTGAATGAATCAGTGAGGTCATGTGATTATGGACAGATCTAGAATATATCAGTGAGATCATGTGATCTCACTAGATATTATAAAAATTTTATTAAAAATAAATTTAGTGATTTCACTGTATTACAAATATAAATTCATAAATACATTATTAGTGACTTCATTAAATGAATTTTCTGAATCCGTCTATGCGGATGATCACTCTGAACTTTCAGGAAAAGAAGAAGCTGTTATTTGATTAGCCCTTAGAGGGTTGCCCGTACGTGGTTAATGATTCATCTCATCAAACACTCACCTTTATCTATACTAGTTAAAAAACTGTGCTACGCGCATGTAATATATTGTAAGTATGATATTAAAAATATATATATATATATATTAATATTCATCTATTATTTACAAAAAATAAAGTTAATAAATAAAAATTGTAAAGAAATTTTTTTCAAATGAATAATAATTTTAAAGTTAATATAATATTTATATTTTAAAATAAATTTAAAAAATATATATAGAAATTCAAAATATCTAAAATTTAATTTTTTATGTAAACTTTTTAAATAATTATATTTTTATTATATAAATTCCAAGACCCCAAACAGTGCCAGCAATGGTCCATCCCACTCTCTCGTGTCCCGAAGCTTGAGTTGTCTTTTCGTCAATTCTGAGTCTCTGACATCTCTCGCTCCACCTCCAACTCTCTTCTCAGCACTCATGAATTCGGACATATCTCTCTCCACCTCCAACTCTCTTCTCAGCTTGTCTTCTTCGTCATTACGAAAGCAACCAAAACCCAGAACAACATCCACATGTCTCTCAGTGCCTACTCCTGTCTTCTTACAAGCGTCCTACTGGTGCAAGATGTTAGAAAAACACCCACACACACATGAACGGGAGATTGTGCTGGCAAAAGACAGAGCAGCTTTTTCTATTTTCTTTTTCCTATTTAAAAAAAAACATAGAACAGAACAGCCATAATTGGCCAAAAAATGCACAACCCACTAAAGAGTGATCGTGGGTAGCCTTCGTAACCGGAGCATTAAATGCCAGCATTAAATGCCCCTCCCCCACACTCTCCTATGTACCGCATGACCGGGCAAGAGGGCCGCTCAAAACATGCCCTGCCAAAACGCACGGCCTACCAAAAACGGAAGTATTTAAACACAGAATAAACACAGAATTAAACTTAACAAACTCCCCCTAATTCTGATGTATTCTACTTGATCTCGACGACGCCATCATCGAGCGGAGCTCTTGGAACTGGACCGGCCAAGTGGCTTCGTGAGAAGTCTGCCAACATGCTCGTCAGAGCTGACATATTCAACATGATCTTGCCTCCCTCGATGCATTCTCGATATGGTGATACCGAGTATCAATGTGCTTGCTCCGATCATGGAACACGGGATTCTTGCAGAGAGAGATGGCTGACTTGTTGTCCACTTGAGCACAGCCGCTTTAGGTTTGCTACCGCTGATCTCACTTAGCAGTCGTGTGAGCCAAACACCTTGGCACACCGCGGTGGAGACGGCGATGTACTCGGCCTCACAAGAAGAGGGAGCCACCACCTTTTGCTTCATGGACTGCCAGCTGATCGGGCTTCGGCCGAGGAAGAAGAGAACTCCCGTGGTGCTCTTGCGATCGTCGACGTCGCCAGCCATGTCGCTGTATCCGTGCAGGTGCATCTGCTCCTCTCCTTCCTGGCGTAGAAGCAACCTTGTGGAGAGTGCCGGCTATATAGCAGGATGTGCTTCACCGCCGCGAGATGGTCTTCTCGAGGGGACTCCATGAACCGGCTCACATATCCCACGGCGTAGGCAATGTCGGGTCGTGTGTAACCAAGTATCGAAGCTTCCAACGATGCTCCGATATATTGGTTGCGTCCACGGGCGGGCTTGCACTTTGCTTGCTCAACTTCAGGCGGCCTCCATGGGCACTTGACAAGGGCTGCAGTCGCTCATGCCGCTGTTCTCCAAGATCTTGCGCACATATGCCGCCTGGTTGATTGTGATGCCGTCCGGCGTTGATGGACCTTGATTCCTAAGTAGTAGCTCAGGAGTCCGAGATCGCTCATCTTGAACCATGCTGTTCATATCCTCCTTGAACCTGCAAATCTCATGCTCATTTGATCCGGTGATGACCAGATCGTCCACGTACACGCCGACAAGGAGCCGGGAGGCACCTTCTCCGCGCCCGTACACGGCATGCTCCGTGGTGCTTCGCAGGAACCCGAGCTTGACGAGGCTGATGTCCAGTTGGAGTTCCACGCCCTCGGTGCTTGGTGCAACCCATACAGAGCCTTCCGCAATTTGAGCACTTTTGCTCACGTCCCTCACAAATGAAGCCCGGGGGTTGGGCCATGTACACCTCTTCTGTTAGGTCGGCCGTTGAGGAACGCCGACTTTACATCCATGTGATGGACTTGCCAACCTTCATGTGCTGCAAAAGCCAGCAGCAGCCGCGGGACTCCATCCGTGCCACGGGGGCGAACACTTCCTCGAAGTCGATCCCGGACGTTGGCACATAGCCCTTGCGCGATGAGCCGTGCCTTGTGCTTCACAACGGCACCATGTTCATCGCGCTTCACCTTGAAGACCCACCCAATGGGTCGGTGCCCGGAGGGGAGGTCAACTAGCTCCCAGGTGGCGTTGTCCTCAATGGACTTCATCTCCTCAAGCATCGCCTTGCGCCAGCTTTGGTGCTGCTCGGCCTCGCCGAAAGAGGTCGGCTCGTCAGCCGTGGTGAAGTGCAGCTCGTCGCCATCGTCGAGTTCACGTGACGCATGGCCTGGAGTTGGAGTAGCAGCTGACCCGATGATGTTGGTGATGGTGCGAAACCGCAGCGGGGCATCATCGTGCTCGGCGTCAAGTGACGCCGCCGCATTGGATGGTGGCGAGGCAAACTCAACTTCGCCTGTGGCCATGGGCGACCTGGCGTGCGCGCCTGCGGCAGCAGGCGTCAATGCGCTCGTGGTCGCGTGCGTGCTTGTAGCAGGGATCCATTCCGCGTCGCCAGAAGTCGACTGCAGCCTCTGCGTTGACTGGTGCTGCTGCAGGCGAACATCAACTGTGGGCGAGCTGGAATGGGGCGGTGTCCGGCTTTTCCCTGGTTCAGACACAGTAAGTACTCGACATTGAATGGTTCATTAAATATCACCGCACCTTCCGCGCCATGGGTCTCCCAGTCCCATTTAGCCGACTCGTCGAGACAACGCTATGTTTCACGTACACACATTCGTTGGTGGGGTCGAACACACGGTATGCTTGGATCCTGGCTCGTACCCAACGAAGATCATTGGCGTGCTCCGATCGTCCAGCTTCTTCAGGTGCGGCTCACGTTCTTGACATGCGCTATGCAGCCGAACGGCGGAGGAAGTGCAAACCGCTGGCGCTTGCCATACCAGGCCTCATATGGCGTCATGCCATCGACGCTCATGTCGGCGGCACGGTTGAGGAGGAAGACAGCGGTGGAGACGGCTTCTCCCCAAAAGGTTGCAGGTAGACCCTTTGCTTTCAGCATGCTCCGAGCCATGGCGACGACGGTCTGATTTCGGCGCTCCACGACTCCGTTTTGTTGTGGAGAGTAGGGGGCCGTGAGCTGCCGCTGCACACCGCGCTCGGCGCAGTACTCAGCAAACTCTGCCGAGGTGAACTCGCCGCCGCGGTCAGTGCGGAGCACCTTGAGTTTGCGCCCCGTTGACACCTCCGCTAAGGCTTGGAAGCGCTTGATCGCTGCCAGGGCTTGATCCTTGCTGGTGAGGGGGGTGAGCCACATGTACCTGCTCTTGTCATCTACCAGGAGTAGGAAGTAGCGGTTGCCGCTCGGCGTCGTCGGCGAGATTGGCCCGCATATGTCGCCGTGGACGAGGTCGAGGACAGCTCAGCTCGGTACTTCCCTTGCACCGGAAAAGATGCCCGTCTTTGCTTCCCAGCGAGGTAGCTGTCGCAGATCTACTCCACCTGAGCGATCTGTGGCAGCCCTCGCACCATGGGTGCTGAGCGAGCTTGCGCAGGGCCTGAAAATTCAGATGACCATACCTCGCGTGCCAACGCCATGCGTCCTCGGAGCTTCTAGCCGACAGACACACCGATTGCGTGATGTCGAGCTTGAGCATGTACAGTCGGTTTGGGGAGCGCTTGACTCGAGCTAGCAGCCGCCTCTCTTGGTCGCGGATCCTCAAGATGTCGCCGTCGATTAGCACCTGGCACCCGTTCTCGTCGAGCTGCCCAATGCTAATGATGTTGGAGGTGAGCCGCGGGATGTAGTACACCTCCGTGAGAGCGCAGTGTTCGCCAGTCTTGCACGCGAACAATACAGTTCTGCGTCCCTTGATGTCGACGACGGATCCATCCCTGAACTTGACGGTGCCGTGGATGTTGGAGTCGAGCTCGGAAAAGGCAGAACGGGACCCGGTCATGTGTTTGTTGCACCGGTGTCGAGGTACCACATGTCGGTGTCGCACTCCTCCACCCGGTCCAGCTGAGCGAAGACCTTTTCCTCTACAAGCTGTAGTGGATATGTCTTCAGTGACGGTGGAGAGTCAGAGGTGAGTGGACGCTTGCCATCAAGAGCGTGGGCTGTCATCCTCGCCTTTCGTGAGGTGAGCTTGTTCCGCCCGCTTCGGCTTGCTGTGGCACTCTCGGCCCAATGGCCAATCTTGCTGCAGTTGTGACACTTGTCCTTTGAGACGTCACAACCCGCGCCAGGCCTTGCCATCGCCCGTGCCGTCGGCATCAGGCTTCCTCCGCATTGGTTTGCGGCGTCGGTTCCCGGACTTGGAACTGTCAGAGGGTCCCTCCCCCTGCTTCTTCTCCATCATGCGCTTGATCCACTCCTCCTCCGTGAGCAAGAGCTTCCCGTCATCTCCCTTGGTAGTCGATGCGGGGAAGCGGTCTTCAACCGCCTTGAGTCTCCCGGTCACCTCCTCAATCGAGAGTGTTGAGAGGTCGAGCAGGGTCTCAATGGAGAGGGTGATTTGGGAGTACATGGATGGTACCACACGTAGGAATTTTTCGACTACCTTTTGAGACGGCTGCGGGTCGCCGAGGATACTCAGTTGGTTGAGGATCCCAGTGAGCCGCATCGCGAAGTCATCCACTGTCTTGCCATCACGGAAGCCGATGCTTCGTACTCCTTTCGGAGCTGCTGTGCCTTGCCTTGCGCACCTCTCGATCGATGCCGACGCGCATGGTCTTCACAGCGTCCCATGCCTCCTTCGCGCTCTCCTTGACAGCAAGTGTGGAGATCATCTCCGGGGGAACGGCTTGTAGGATGGCCTCCAGCGCCATCCTATCCTCCTGCAGCTCAGCGCCGCCGGTCTCGACGGCGTCCCAGAGGCCGCCGCCTAAAGCATCACCATCATCATGAGAGACCAGTCGCCGTAGTTGGTCCGTGTCAGCGTTGGGTAGGGCGGCGCAGATCCCCCGACTTCCTTCACGACGTGGAACGACGATCTCATGGCCACCCGCATCACGGTGCCGCTGTCGGCGTGGAGGAGGAGACGAAGATCCACGTCGGTCTTCCCTTATCGGCGTCAGAGAGTGACCACCGTGTGGGGCTGACTCTCGCCTCAGATCACCGTAGCTCTGATACCAAATGTTAGAAAAACACCCACACACACATGAACGGGAGGATTGGTGCTGCAAAAAGACAGAGCAGCATTTTCTGTTTTCTTTCTCTATTTAAAAAAAACACAGAACAGAACAGCCATAATTGGCCAAAAACGCACAACCCACTAAAGGGTGATCGTGGATAGCCTTCGTAACCGGAGCATTAAATGCCTAGCATTAAATGCCCCTCCCCCACACTCTCCTATGTACCGCATGACCGGGCAAGAGGGCCGCTCAAAACATGGCCTGCCAAAACGCACGGCCTACCAAAAATGGAAGCATTTAAACACAGAATAAACACAGAATTAAACTTAACAAAGAGAGCTCTTCGTTCCGCCGCGAGATGCTTCGCCAAGAGAACGACTCAGACCTGTGAAGGAGATAGCCATGGCAAGACGACGGGGAGTACAGCCAACTCCTCCTGTCGGACGGGAAGCTCCGCCGCGACGGCGACGGCGGCGGCCCTCAGAACCGGAGAACGCTGCAGCTAGTACAGCCGCAAGCTCAGGTTGACAGAAGAGCCATGCCTCCTGCGCGGCCCCTCCGCCGGCACCCTCCTGGCCGACATCGCGCACCTCAGATCCCCGGTGGCTGAGTGCAGCCGGGCGAGCCCGTGCAGCCCGAGGCCCTCGATGGTGTCCTCCTACCAGGACCCCATCGCCCCTCCTCCCCGCCTCTGCTCACCACGTGGTCCCTGCCTGCTCACCCCGTCGGCCCCCCGCCAAGCTGCTTCCTTTCGTTCTGCGCCCCCCTCGCACTCCCTGCCTCGCTCCAGTTCGCCACTGCCTCCTCCACCGCCAAGAGTTGTCGTCGCTGCCACCCGAGCTGCCGTCGACTCCTCCACCTCCATGCCTTGCCGCCATGGCGTCCTCCACCGCCGTCAAGCCCACCCACTCCCGTGTGTCTTCCCAATCGTGCCGCTCTCCGAAGCCCGTCGGGCCCCCAACCCTGCCGGCCCCATGCCCACCTTCTGGTCCCCCTCCAAACCCGACAGATCCCCTTTCCCCACCTCCGCAGGCTCTCTCTGTTAGTTTATCCTGTAAATTAAATCCATCCGTTTTCTTTCTGTTTTGAGCGACCTGTCCGAAAATGCTCGGATAAAAGAGAACGTGATTAAGGGGAGCATTTAATGTTCATGCGGTACATAGGAGAGTGTGGGGGGAGCATTTAATGTTGGGCATTTAATGCTCCCGTTACCAAAGGCACGATCACCCTTTATGCGGGTTGGGGTTTTTTTTGGCCAATTATGGCTTATGTTCTGTGTTTTTTAAATAGGAAAGAGATAACAGAAAAGCCGCACAGTTTTTGCAGCACCATTCCCTCTATTCGTGTGTGTAGGTGTTTCCTCTGTGTGTGGGTGTTTTCTCTAACATTTGGTATCAGAGCCACGGTGATCTGAGGCGAGATGTCAGCCCCACACGGTGGTCACTCTTTGACGCTGATAAGGGAAGATCGACGTGAATCTCCGTCTCCTCCTCCACGCCGACAGCGGCACCGTGACGTTGGTGGCCGCGAGATCGTCGTTCAACGCGTCGTGAAGGAAGTCGGAGGATCAGCAGCCTACCCAACGCTGATGCGGACCAACTACAGTGACTGGTCTCTCATGATGAAGGTGATGCTTCAGGCGCGCGGTCTCTGGATGCCGTCGAGACCGGCGGCGCTGAGCTGCAGGAGGATAGGATGGCGCTGGAGGCCATCCTACGAGCCGTTCCCCCGGAGATGATCTCCACACTTGCTATCAAGGAAAGCGCGAAGGAGGCATGGGACGCTGTGAAGACCATGCGCGTCGGCATCGATCGAGTGCGCAAGGCCAAGGCGCAGCAGCTCCGAAAGGAGTACGAAGGCATCGGCTTCCGCGACGGCGAGATAGTGGACGAATTTGCGATGCGGCTCACTGGGATCGTCAACCAACTGAGTATCCTCGGCGATCCGGAGCCGTCTCAAAAGGTGGTCAAGAAATTCCTACTGTGGTACCATCCATGTACTCCCAATCACCCTCTCCATGAGACCCTGCTCGACCTCTCAACACTCTCGATTGAGGAGTTGACCGGGAGACTCAAGGTGGTTGAAGATCGCTTCCCCGCATCGACTACCAAGGGAGATGACGGGAAGCTCTTGCTCACGGAGGAGGAGTGGATCAAGCGCATGAAGGAGAAAAAGCAGGGGGAGGGACCCTCTGGCGTTTCCAAGTATGGGAACCGACGCCGAAAACAAACGCGGAAGCCTGATGCCGATGGCACGGGCGATGGCAAGCCTGGCGTGGGTCGGATGTCTCAAGGACAAGTGTCACAACTGCGGCAAGATTGGCCATTGGGCCAGAGAGTGCTGCAGCAAGCCGAAGCAGGCGGAACAAGCTCACCTCACGAAAGGCGAGGATGACGAGCCCACGCTCTTGATGGCAAGCGTCCATGTCAACTCCGACTCTCCACCGTCGCTAAGACATATCCACTACAGCTTGTAGAGGAAAAGGTCTTCGCTCAGCTGGACGGGTGGAGGAGTGCGACACCGACATGTGGTACCTCGACACCGGTGCAACAACCACATGATCGGGTCCCGTGCTGCCTTCTCCGAGCTCGAATCCAACATCCACGGCACCGTCAAGTTCGGGGATGGATCCGTCGTCGACATCAAGGGACACGGAACTGTATTGTTTGCGTGTAAGACTGGCGAACACCGCGCTCTCACGGAGGTGTACTACATCCCGCTGCTCACCTCCAACATCATCAGCATTGGGTAGCTCGACGAGAACGGGTGCCAGGTGCTGATCGACGGCGACACCTTGAGGATCCGCGACCAAGAGAGGCGGCTGCTAGCTCGAGTCAAGCGCTCCCCAAACCGGTTGTACATGCTCAAGCTTGACATCACGCAACGGTGTGTCTGTCGGCTAGAAGCTCCGAGGACGCATGGCGTTGGCACGCGAGGTACGGTCATCTGAATTTTCAGGCCCTACGCAAGCTCGCTCAGCATGCCATGGTGCGAGGGCTGCCACAAATCACTCAGGTGGAGCAGATCTGCGATAGCTGCCTCGCTACGAAGCAAAGACGGGCAACCTTTCCGGCACAAGGGAAGTACCGAGCTGAGCACGTCCTCGACCTCGTCCACGGTGACATATGCGGGCCAATCTCGCCGACGACGCCGAGCGGCAACCGCTACTTCCTGCTCCTGGTAGATGACAAGAGCAGGTACATGTGGCTCACCCTCCTCACCAGCAAGGATCAAGCCCTGGCAGCGATCAAGCGCTTCCAAGCCTTGGCAGAGGTGGCAACGGGGCGCAAGCTCAAGGTGCTCCTCATGACCGCGGCGGCGAGTTCACCTCGGCAGAGTTTGCTGAGTACTGCACCGAGCGCGGTGTGCAGTGGCAGCTCACGACCCCCTATTCTCCACAACAGAACAGAGTCGTCGAGAGCCGAAATCAGACCGTCGTCGCCATGGCTCGGAGCATGCTGAAAGCAAAGAGTCTACCTGCGATTTTTTGGGGAGAAGCTGTCTCCACCGCTGTCTTCCTCCTCAACCGTGCGCCGACACGAAGCGTGATGGGATGACGCCATATGAGTCCTGGTATGGCAAGCGACCAGCGGTGCACTTCCTCCGCACGTTCGGCTGCATCGCGCATGTCAAGAACGTGAAGCCGCACCTGAAGAAGCTGGATGATCGGAGCACGCCAATGATCTTCGTTGGGTACGAGCCGGGATCCAAGGCATACCGTGTGTTCTACCCCACTGACGAACGTGTGGTACGTGAAACATAGCGTGTCTTCGACGAGTCGGCTAAATGAGACTGGGAGACCCATAGCGCGGAAGGTGCGGTGATATTCATGAACCATTCAATGTCGAGTACTCTACTATGTTGAACCAGGGAAAAGCCGGACACCGCCCCGTTCCAGCTCGCCCACAGTTGGATGTTCTCCCGCAGTAGCGCCAGTCAACGTAGAGGAGCTACAGTCGACTCCTAGCGACGCGGAATGGACCCCTGCTACAAGCACGCACACGACCACGAGCGCATCGACGCCTGCTTCCGTAGGCACGCACGCCAGGTCGCCCATGGCCACAGGCGAAGTTGAGTTCGCCTCGCCACCATCCGATGCGGCGGCGTCACTTGACGCCGAGCACGATGATGCCCCGCTGCGGTTCCGCACCATCACCAACATCATCGGGTCAGCTGCTGCTCCAGCTCCAGGCCATGCATCACTCGAACTCGACGGCGACGAGCTTCACTTCACCACGGCCGACGAGCCGACCTCTTTCGGCGAGGCCGAGCAGCACCAAAGCTGGCGCAAGGCGATGCTTGAGGAGATGAAGTCCATTGAGTACAACGCCACCTGGGAGCTCGTCGACCTCCCCTCCGGCCACCTACCCGTTGGGCTCAAGTGGGTCTTCAAGGTGAAGCGTGATGAACAAGGTGCTGTCATCAAGCACAAGGCGCGGCTCGTAGCGAAGGGCTATGTGCAACGTCCGGGGATCGACTTCGAGGAAGTGTTCGCCCCCGTGGCAGGATGGAGTCCGTGCGGCTGCTGTTAGCTTTGACATCACATGAAGGTTGGCAAGTCCATCACATGGACTGAAGACATGGTCGCGTTCCTCAACGGCGACCTGAAAAGAGATCTACGTGTCCCAACCCCCGGCTTCATTTGTGAGGGACACGAGCACAAGGTGCTCAAGTTACGAAGGCTCTTTATGGGTTGCGCCAAGTGCCGAGGGCGTGGAACTCCAACTGATGACCAAACTGTTCCCATAATAAATATTCATTTATTTATATTTATTTTTGATGATTAACAAAATAGTACTAATGGATTACTTGAGCCTTGAGAACAGGAAATAAAAAAAAAATGAAAGTTCAAGACAATCAGGTAAGTCTCATCTCACATTCTGTCCAAGTCTTTGTGTCGACTTCTTTGATAAGCAGAAACGATTTCCTCTTTGACCGGAAATTCAAAACAAATCGATATCGCAACGATTCTTTAAGACATCGCAACGATTTCTTTAGAACCCGTAACGACTTGACTGTCGTAACGATTTCTTTAGACCTCGTAACGATTTCTTTAGAACTCGCAACGACTCTCTAGCCGTAACGATTTCTTTAGTTCTCGTAACAATTTCTTTAGACTTCATATCGATTTCTTAAGTGTTTCATAACGATTTCTTTGAAACTCATAACGACTTGATTGCTGTAATGATTTCTTTAGAGTTCATAACGATTCTTGAAACTCATATCGACTTGATTGCTGTACGATTTCTTTAGAGTTCATAACGATTTCTTTGAAACTCATAACGACTTGATTGTTGTAACGATTTCTTTAGACTTCATATCAATTTCTTAAGTGTTTCACAACGATTTCTTTGAAACTCATAACGACTTGATTGCTGTAACGATTTCTTTAGAGTTCATAACGATTTCTTTGAAACTCATAACGACTTGATTGCTGTAACGATTTCTTTAGAGTTCATACCGATTTCTTTACAGTTCATAACGACTTGATGTTCATAACGATTTCTT
>JACBKR010001938.1:0-38421 GCA_014218235.1 Colocasia esculenta | reverse complement strand
TGATGATCTGCAGACACTATCTTTATGGTGTCAGGTTTGAAGTGTTCACTGACCACAAGAGTCTGAGATATCTATTTTCTCATAAGGAGTTGAACTGTTGTAGAGGAGATGGATTGAATCCTCAAGGACTACTACTTCGAGCTTCAGTATCATCTAAGGAAGGCGGAAGTCGTGGCACATGCTCTTAGCAGGAAGAGGTCTTTGCTTCAGCAGGATTGGAAGATGTTGGATGATGCTGCATGTGCGATGATTGAGTTACAGCCATGTTATGTCAGGCTTCCGTGGCTACGTTGTCCATTTGCTTTATTGTTCTAGATGAATTGATGAGCAGCAAAAGCCGACCGTAGACTCCAGGAGTTGGTGGGCAAGGTAGGCATTGCTCGAGATGAGGATGGTGTGATTAGATTTCATCACCAAGTTTGTGTTCCGATATCATGGATGTCCGTGAGCATGTTCAAGCAAAAGCTCATAGCTCGAGGTTCTGTATTCATTCAGGTAACACCAAGATGTACCAGGATTTGAAGAGAGATTCTGGTGGTCTGGCATGAAGAAGGATGTAGTAGATTTTGTATCCAGGTGTTTAGTATGCCAGTAAGTGTAGGCCGAGCATCAACGAGCATTTGGTCTTATGCAGAAGATGGAGATCCCAGTATGGAAGTGGGAGGCTGTCACTATTTTGTGATGCGTTTTCCAAGATCAGTGAAGGGCAATGACTCGATTTGGGTGATTGTAGACCGTTCTCCAAGACGGCTCATTTATTGCCTATAAGAAGAAGAAGCAGTCAGTGGAGAGTTTGGTTAGGTGTATGTTGGTAGCATTGTAAGGTGCATGGCGTGCGAAGTCTGTTGGATCGAATTGGCACTAAGAATGTCCTAGAGGGGGGTGAATCGGATTTCTTTGTTTTAAAAATTTCTTCTGAAATTGCACAACACTAAATAAACTTGTTAGAGCTTAGTGTGATGTGTGTGTGATTCAAGTGTAAACAAGGCGGAAACAATCACACAGAAAGCACAAGAATTTATCCTGGTTCGGCCCTTCTACATGGAAGTCCTACATCTGGTCCTCAAGCCAACCACTTGAGATTTCAACTATCTACCAATGAATTGGCCTCCCTCACCCTTGAGAGGAATTACAAACCCACTTGCTCCCAAGCAAGTCTTCCCTAACCAGGGGTACAACAACTGCCTTTCACAAGGGCATCCCTACATAGGAGGGGCAATGCAGAAAAACAGCTTCTGCAGAAATTACACAAGAGAAATAAAAAGACTTGTGTGTTTGTCTAACAGAAACACAGACTTCAGAAGGATTCAATGATCAGAGATGAGATACAAATCCCATCTGAAATCTAAGGGTGGACTAAAGAAAGTAAGAATTACAATTGCCACCCAACACTACTGGGAGGGCTTTAGAGAAAGTCTTGTAAGGAAGAAAAGCTCTCAGACTTTGGCTTTCAGAAGAGCTTGTAAGAGATGATGGAATTCAAATGAAGCTTGTATGCTCTCTTCTTGAGTTGCCTATTGCTGTGTGTCTTTCTTCTTTAAACTTGAGCTCCTTTTATACACTTCAGAATATGGCCGTTTAGAAAATAGCCGTTGGAGTTTGTGGCCGTTTGCAATTTGACTGTTGGAGAGAGCTCTAGTTTCCTTTGGATTTTGATGAGTCATTGTTCAGAAGTCCTTCAATTTTTGCATCTTTCCAAAGTCTTCAGAGGAGGTAGTCGTTCACAATTAGTAGATAAGCTCTTGTCATCATAGACTGTGAATGAGTCATGCTAAAAACGTGCTCAATAAATGTCTATTACGAAGACCAGACAAAAAGAAGAGAGAACTCCATACCTTGAGGTAGGTAAGTCAGGTAAGTACATAAAATAGGTATGGAAACCTCGTATACACAAGCTATTAAAAAGGAAAAGTAGACAGACAGATATGCTAAAAAGGTGAAGTATGGGTCTGTCAGTGGTAGGTGAGTCTTGTAAGATGCCATGCGCCTGAGAACACATAAATGCATAGTGTCTAATGAATCCAGCAAAATCCGTAGCAAAGGCATTGAGCAACTTAAGGATTATTTCTTAAAATATATCAGAAGTGTCATGTGCATGATTTAAATGAATAAATTAAGACTGATATGACTTTTTCTGATAGAGAAAAAAATAATAAAATAATAGGATAATGACAGTTTTGATGAATCAATAAGATATTGAAAGTTCATTAAAAGGATGTATGAAATGATTTGGAGATAAATTTGCATTAGATGTTCAGACTAAATGGATTAGAAGAGTGTTTAAGTGCAGAGTTAATTAGTGAAGTTGAATCCAAAAGAACATGCAATTAGTCTGGACAAATAAGAGCGATTCGATTTCAGTAGTTGAATACCATATAGATTGTTTACTAAAGCATTTTACTGTACCAGTCGGAGACATAAGTCGAATCCAGTAGAAGATTATATGAAGCATTCGACTGTACCAGTCGGAGACATAAGTCGAATCAAGTAGAAGATTATATGAAGCATTCGACTGTACCCGTTGGAGACATAAGTCGAATCAAGTAGAAGATTATATGAAGCATTTGACTGTACCATTCGGAGACATAAGTCGAATCAAGAGACGATTATATGAAGCAGTGGAGACATAAGTCGAATAAGTAGAAGATTATATGAAGCATTCGACTGTACTAGTCGGAGACATAAGTCGAATCAAGTAGAAGATTATATAAAGCATTTGACTGTACCAGTCGGAGACATAAGTCGAATCAAGTAGAAGATTATATGAAGCATTCGATTGTACCAGTCGGAGACATAAGTCGAATCAACTAGAAGATTATATGAAGCATTCGACTGTACCAGTCAGAGACATAAGTCGAATCAAGTATAAAGTTGTGACCTTAGAAAATTGAAGATTGTTTAACTTCGATTCTGAAGGAGTCGGATTTGACATTGAAGTTAGCAGTCGAATTCAGTAAGACAAAGAGAGAGTTTGTGGACATAGAAATTTTTGGATGGAGGTATTATTCTGCAATATGCCGATATGATTTTGTGATAGTATTAATATATTTGCTTTGTAGAAAGTTTATTTTAAAGTGTTTTGTCATAGCAAAACAATAGAGATATTAATTTAAGAAAATTCTTAAATTCCAAGGGGTAGTTGCTCAACAATTCTCCCCCTTTTTGTAATGACAAAAATCTTTAAATTGATAGTAAAAAGTATAAGTGAAGTGTGAAGTGTGAATATGTTGTTGTCTCTCCCCCTTTGTGGCATTAACATAAAGGAAATCATCACAAAGATACACAATGTTGCATTCAGAAGTGGCAATCATTAAACACAGATGTAAAATAGTGCATGAAAAGATCAGAAACATAGTAGAAATTGTTTATAACTTACACAGTTCTAAAAAAAGAAAAGTTGATCAAGACCTAGACAAGGAGGTAGGTAAGTATAAAGATATGAGAATTTGAGCAAAATATGGTTTGAGAAGGTCTCAGAGCTTTGTCTCATTTTCACAAAAAAAATTTCAAACAAGGAGAGGTCAATGTTGTAGGAGGGATTAGTAGTAGGCAGTTTCTTTTAGATTTGATGTGGTGCCTATGGAACTAGCCTATCTTGGAGTGGAATGTTTCCTTGCTCAGACGATACTTGAGGAAACAAACTTCTTAGAGGCTGCAAGAAAAAGAAACTCATGGACAGTGATATTCCAGTGCAGGCCTCAGTCCACAGCTGCATCTTTGGCTTGATAATATACTAAGTACCTTTGAGCCCATTTATGACCAATGTTCTTCCTCAGACTAAAGACTCTTGGATTGGAATTCATAAAGAGAGAGCTTCATCTTTTCACAGTCAGAGTGGTAAGAGGGATAGGAGGTGCCCACTGAACTTCATCGAGTCTTTCAGATTCAGCAAAACATAACTGGAAATCCAACAGATGATGGGGGGTCTTAGAGATTTAAAGGAACACAAATCTTTGGAAAGACAATTTGAGCTTGTATTTAATTTTGAACCTAGTGGCAATCCGAATGAATCTGTTGAATACTACTTCAGAAAAATCTCTTCTGAAGGAAACTGCTCCTATAAAGGATGGATGCAGTCCAGAGGTTAAGGCCACAGTCATAGAGGGAATGATTTCTCTTTGACCTCTTAGCAGATTCTCCCATTGGCCTTTAGAAACATCACGCAATCCTAATTTGAATCTGTCGAAATTGAAAGTCCTCATTCTGGTGTACTTGGCCTGAGAGTCCTGGATAAATGTCCAAACATATAATGAAACCTCAAGGATAGGTGATGTGGACAGTTAAAAATTGGTTTCTAGATTGAGTTTGCTCATATTTGGCTGCTTCTCCTGGATAGAGATCAAGGAACTCCTTAGGAGTCAAGCTATGACTTTTTAAGAGATGAATTGAAGTTTATCAACTGAAATGTGTGAAGTTCTGAGAAGAATAGGAAGCCAAGTTTGAAGGTAAACCCTAGCATCTCATGAACTTCAAGGAAAGCATGAATAGATAGATATTCTCTTACAAATTCATGTGATGTTCAGAGTGGTAGATGAAGGCATACCAAAAGGGTGGAAGGAGTTTAGAAGGATGTCTCCAAGTTTTGGTCCACTGGATGAGGAATGTTGAATCATGGGGAGTATTTCAGCTAGATGGAGAAGTGTTTATTGGAGTCTGTTCTTGAGGCAGTGGGAAGACAAGAAAAATACTGAGGAGGTTGAGTGGAAAGAGTGAGAGTGAGAGGTTTGGGAGGTTTGAACGGTATTTCATTGGTAGATTTTGAATTTGATATCCTGGCGGAATGGATCTATAGGAATAGTTGCAAGTGGAGGAGGATCCGAAGAAGTGGATTGTGAGGGAATTTCAGTGGTGAGAGGAGTAGGTGCAGAGGGTGTAGTGGGTTGAGGCTCAGCTGGAGTTGGCTTTTTAGGCTCTGGAGGAGGCTTAACAAATGGAGCGGAGTGGAGTAGGATGAATTTGTCTAGAAGGAGGATGAGGGATGACTGGGTCACCATTTTTGACCAGTCTGCGCTTCACTTTCCTCTTGAAGGTTTGCAAGTTAGGATTCGACTCTAGGGGTCCATTAGCCATAGATTCTAACTGGAAGCCTGCCTGGCTGGGAAACCTCAGCTACTGCCACTGCCTCTAACTACTTTTCTGACACAGACTGCTGCTGATGCTCCACTAGAGGTTGAAATACTATCATAGCTAAGTCTGCTTCTTGTTCTAAATCTTTTTGCTGCTCATGAGGCTGCTCCTCCACACTCTGCTGCTTGACCTGAGGCTCAGGCTCCTTGGATTGATCAACAACAAGTTCAACAAGTTCTTGAAATTGGGATTCTGGCTCCTGGTCCAGCTGCTGCTCAGGTTGCTGCTCAACCTGCTGGTATAGATCTTCTGTGGACTGCTATTCTTGAGCTGGCTTTTTAGGTTCTGGAGGCTCTTGAGACTGAACAGGTACTTTTGCTGTTGAGAGGATGAGGGCCCTGATGGTCGAGAAGTGCCTTGCTGGCACACTAACTAAAGCAGCAAATCTTTTATTTGCTTAACCTCATCAGACAGATTATCAAACTTGACATCAATAAATCTATATGCATTTGAAGAACTAAAAGACTTTCCTGTTGCTTGCTTAATAAATCCAAAATGGAGTTAAGACTGCTGCTACTCTCCCCCTGAGATCTTGTTCGGGTCTCAAACTGAGAAGGGGAGAAGAAATGCTCTCTCTCTTCAAACTCTACTTCTGCAAGAATGTCATCTGATGTAATACCTTTGCCTCTGATGTCTTTTAATACTTCATTGATAGTTTCCTCAGGACCATCTGGTTCAGGAAAAGAGGAGGAAACATGAACTTGATCTTCTTGCTCTTGGATCTGAACTGGTACTTCAGATGTAACTTGATCTATAGGGCTATCTCTTGTTGAACTATTTTAGGAACTGGAGGAACGAGAGGTTCATCAGAAAACACTTCATGATCACATTCTGGCACTGAGTCTTTTACCCAAAGATTTTGCTTCTTATTAACCATGGAGTAGTGACTCCTTCTCAAAGTAGTGATCGCTATCTTCTCTTTTATTCCAATAGATATTTCCCCTGAGAGATCTACTGAGTATCTCTTGAATATCAAGGAGAGCAAAGGACCATAGGGAAAAATTCTTGGAGATTCTTAGCAGCAATCATTCTATCCAAGATAACTCCAGCCAAATTTACTTTGTCCCACTGCATAGCCCAAAATAACAATTCCCATCTCTACAAGTGATAGATGAGTGGGTTCCTGCTCTAGGGGTCACAATGTTGGATATTACAGAATGAATCAATCTCTTTTCAGCTGACAGCTCATTTACTGAAAGACCTTTCTTACTTATAGAGGCCAAACTCCCAATGATGCCTAGTTTTTGCTTTTCCAAAGGCATTACTTCATTATGCTTATTCTCGGAGTTTGGACATTCCAAAATTTCAACCAACAGTTCCTCAGAAATAGATATCTTGGTTCCTTTGACATAACCAAATACTGTACTTCCAGATGAGATTTCCATGGTTATATAAAATGTGTAACGACATTCTCTACAAGGGTTCTAAAATCTGGCACAACTTGGTCCAACCCATGGCATTGAGGGTGTCCTCTACCCATGCAAGACTTCCAGTAAGACGGGAGAAATCTACAACCTTCCCTGGGAAATGGGAATCTTAGCCAGTCTCACCAGTTGATCAGGGGTCATCTGGGTGGATTCCGGAGCCCTTGACGAAGCCATCTAGAAAAGGAGATGAACATGACTCAGGGAACTAGTAAGGAGTGATAGAAATGCAAAGGAGAGTTCTAAGATCCTACCTTTCTTCAGGAGGATGGAGATTTCACGGTTCTTCAGAAGTCCTTTGCCGGAGAACAGTAAGGGCGCGAAGAAGCAGATGAAGAGAAGAATGTTGAAGACAAATTTCGAAAGGGTGTCTTTAAAAGGAGTCGGGATTCTTTTTTATGGAAAGACAAGATAACTGCCCCTAGATTTTAGGATGAACGAACATGATTAATGGTTTGACCATTTAAGACATGAAAGGATGCGTCTTAAAGTATTGTCAGTTACATAATTTTAAATTATAAGCGCCTTTTCACGATTTCATGATATGTCGAATCATGTATTGGACTACATCAGTCGAATGCAAGAATTATAACATAATTCGAATGCATAAGTCGAATGTCTAGGACTTATAATTTTTAGGATGGTTTACACAGAGTTCATTCAACACAATCTTAACATACAATTCAAATGTCATTTTACTTTGGTAATTTAATCAGGATTACACATACCTATTTCTCTTCTAATTGTTGTGAATTTATCCTCAGGAAGAGGTTTTGTAAAAATATCAACAAGTTGGTTTTCTGTAGAAACAAATTCAAGTAAAATATTGTCATTACTTACATGATCCCTGATGAAGTGTTGTCTAACCTCAAATGCTTGGTTCTTGAGTGCCGGATAGGATTCTTGGTCAAATTTATTGCGCTTGTGTTGTCACATAGCATTGGGATTTCTTGGAGTTGATGACCATAGTCTTCCAGTTGGTGCTTGACCACAAGAGTTGAGTACAGCAACTTCCAGCTGCAATGTATTCAGCTTCTGTGGTGGATAAAGCTACTGAGTTATGCTTTCTGGAGGACCAAGATATCAAACATCCTGCCAGAATTTGACAAGTGCCACTGGTGCTTTTCCTATCTATTTTGCATCCAGCATAGTCAGCATCACTATATCAATAAGCTTGAAATCTGAACATCTGGGATACCATAAGCCTAACTTATTGGTATTTATAAGATATCTAAATATTCTTTTAACAACATGAACATGAGATTCTTTTTTATCAGCTTGGAATCTTGCGCACAAACAAATACTAAACATTATATCTGGTCTACTGGAAATAAGATAGAGCAGTGATCCAATCATTCCTCTATAGATCGTTTGATCTACCTTTTTACCAAGAGGATCACTATCTAACGTAATGCCTGAGCTCATGGGTGTTCCTAAAGGCTTACATTTGTCAAAACCATATTTAGAAAGTAAATCTAAAATGTATTGGTTTGACAAATGTGAGTTCCTTCCCTGGTCTGCTTTATTGCAACCCAAGAAAATAATTTAGTTCACCCATCATGCTCATTTCAAACTCACTTTTCATCAAATTTTCAAAGAACTTACAAAGTGATTCATTAGTAGAGCCAAAAATAATGTCATCAACATAGATCTGCACAATAAGATTCCATCTGAAAATTTCTTTATAAATAATGTGCTATCTACTCTACCTCTTATAAAATCATGTGATATAAGATAAGCACTTAATCTTTCATACCAAGCTCTTGGAGCTTGTTTCAGACCATACAGTGCTTTCTTTAAATGGAAAACATGATTAGGATAAGTAGTATCTTCAAAACCAGGTGGTTGCTCAACATATACTTCTTCTTTAATAAAACATTCAGAAATGAACTTTTAACATCCATTTGGAATAAATTAATATTAAGAGAACAAGCATAGGCTAATAAAATTCTGATCGCCTCTAATCTAGCTGCTGGAGCATAGGTTTCATCAAAGTCTATGCCTTCCTCTGGGAATATCCTTGAGCAACAAGTCTGGCCTTGTTTCTAGCAATCACCATTGATTCATCCATCTTGTTTCTGAAAACCCATCTGGTTCCAATAACTGGATGGTAGTAGGTCTAGGTACAAGAGTCCAAACCTCACTGCGTTGGAACTGATTAAGTTCCTCTTGCATATCAAGGATCCAAGATTCATCTCCTAGAGCATCATTGATTGTCTTAGGCTCTATTTGAGAAACTAAAGCAGAAAAGTCACAAGGAATTTGCATACCTTTTGTTCTTACTCTATCTTGAGGATTACCTATGATGTTTTCTCTAGGATCATCCCGGTGATACCTTAAGTCTCTAGGTAGCCGTTCTTGTGGTTCTTCTAGTTGTTGAAGATCTTCTAATGGGGGATCTTCCATTTCTTCATCTTTACCTTCCTATGCAAGAGAAGTCTTTTCTAAATCCTTGCAAAGATCAGCAACACATTCTTCTTCTTCTTCTATCCTTTTGATAGAAGGGTTAGTTTCATCAAATAGTATATGCACAGATTGTTCTATGGTTAATGTCCTTCTATTGAATACTTTATAACCTCTAGGTTTTGAAATATATCCTAATAGAAAACCTTCATCACTTTTAGTATATAATTTCCCTAGATTATCCTTACCATTATTTAAGATAAAGCACTTACAAACAATAGGTCAAAGATGACTGATGTTGGGCTTCTTTTCCTTGTAGAGTTCGTAAGGAGTCTTCTTTAGAATGGGTCTGATCATGCACCTGTTGATGATATAGAAGGCTGTATTGACTGCCTCTGCCCAGAAATATTTTGGCAAGTTATACTCATTTAACATTGTTCTGGTGATATCCAGCAGTGTCCTATTCATTCTTTCTGCTACTCCATTCTGCTGAGGTGTTCTTGGTGCTGAGAATTATGCTCAATCCATTTTCTTCACAGAACTTCATGAATTCTTCATTTTGAATTCGCCTCCATGATCAGATCTAATGCTTGTAATCTGAAATTTCTATTTTTTTTTTCTATTTTGCTAAACATCAGTATGCTTGAAATGCTTATGATTTGCTTCTAGAAAAGATACCCAAGTGTACCTTCAGTAGTCATCAACTAATACATAGCCATATATTTTTCCTCCAAGACTACAGTCCTCATAGGTCCAAATAGATCCATGTGAATTAACTCCAAAGTCTTGGAAGTTGTAACAATTGTTTTAGACTTAAATGAAGTCTTGGTTTGTTTTCCTTTAGCACAAGCTGAACAAATTATTGATTTCTTAAGTTTCATCTTGGAAGTCCCTCAAGTAGATCATGCTTTATTAATTTCTTTATAACCGAAGTGCTTGCATGACCAAGTCTTCTATGCCACAAATCAGAATCTTCACTTTTGGTGGTAGTGAGACATAAGTTTACTTCCTTTAATTCTGCTAGTTGCAATGTGTATAAATTCTTCACTCTTTGAGATTCGAACATAATCTTGTTATCTTTCTGAATAATACACTTATCATTATGAAAATTATTCAATGCCCTTTATCACATAACTGACTAATACTTATGAGATTATGCTTCAGACCTTGTACATACATGACATCTTCAATTAGGTTCTTTTCTCTAGTATCAACTGTTCCACATCCTAGTACTTTTCCTTTCCATTATCACCATAAGTGACTTGACACTTTCTTCCCTAAAACATGTGAATAACTTCCTATCTCCTGTCATGTGCCTTGAGAACCCACTGTCCAAATAACATTTGGATGCCCTCAGCTGACCCTGCAAACAAAATCAGGTTGTAACTTTTAGTACCCAAATTTTCTTTGGTCCTTGAAGGTTAGTTTTAGGAATCCATCTTAAATGTCTAGTGGTGCATGTGCTTACTGTGTGTCCTAATTGATTACAGTGACTACAACATAAAACAAATGCATTCTTCATATATGCAAAATTGTTAGATTTTTGTTTTTATTTGTACACATGTTGATTTACCTTTTTGGTATTTTTACTTTCTTTTTGATATAAATTTAGGGGTTGGATACACTTGAGGATGAATAATATTTCTTCATTTTGTGGAGGTGTGTATCATAATCCATATTTCTTCTTCCTACTCTAGAACCTTTTAAATTAACAAATAAAGAAGTTTTGCAATTAGAAATTCTTATATAGTAGCTTTTAGATAATTATTTTCATCTCGCAATTTTTCTTCATATTTAAGTTCCTTCAGGTTTGATTCAATTTCCAAGATTTTGCTATTTTTATTTTTAAGTCTTCGCACAACAATTCATTAGTTTTTTATTTCACTTAAACTTTTGTTTAACCTTTTTGTTTCCTTTTTAAGAAGGTGTTAGCTTTTTCTTAGTTCAGTAGATTTAGTTTAACTATTTTTATGTTTTACTACTGTATATTTTTCATAAAGTTCATTGAAGGCATCTTCAAGGCTATTAGAATCGGATTCAAAACATGAAGTAAAGAGGTTTCTGAGTTTACCTGCTCTAGTCCTGCCATGAGGGCTAGATTTGCCTTCTCTTCTTCCTCGGATTCTGAGCTGGAGAATTCTGAACTGGTTCCTTCTTCATTGTCCCATGTTGCTGCCATTGCCTTCTTTATGAACTTTCTGAACTTCTTTTCCTTTCCTTTCATCTTGTCGAATTTTTCTGCTTGATCCTTCTTCTTAAGCTTGGGACTTTCAGTTGTAATGTCCTGGTGATTACACTCATAGGAAGTTGGCTCTTTCTACTTATCTTTTTTGAAAAATCTTTTTGAGCCAAACTTCTTCTTCTTTGCTGGAATTCTCTGCAGTTTCCTTGAAAGCATAGCCTCATCATCACTATCATCTGATTTTTCCTTGAGTCTTCAGATGAGGAGGAATCTGCAATCTTCAAAGCATTTGAAATTTTCTTTTTCGAGGAATTTTCAGAAAACCTTTCCATATTAATTTCATGAGCCATAGGGATCCTATTAATTATCAATAGATAATTGTGTTAAGTCATGAGCTTCCTCTATGGCTATAACTTTAGGGGTCCATATATTAGTTAGAAATCTTAGGATTTTTCTAACTGTTTTTTCATTAGTTAGGACTTTTCCTAAAGAACTTAGACCGACAATTATGTTGAAAATCTGTTATACATTTGAGTATATTTTCATTAGGGAGCATTTTGAATTGTTCATATTGGATACAAGTATTTCTATTCTGTTTGTTTAACCCTATTTGTACCTTCATAGGTTACTTGATGTTTATCCCACATTTCCTTAGCTGTTTTACATGCTGAAAGTCTGTTAAATTCTCTTTTAGACAAAGCACATGAAAGATAATTTTTTGCCTTGTAATTTAAACACATTTTTTTTTATCTGCAATGGAAAGACAAGAGGAAGAAGCTTCACCAATTATTTGATAGTCACCTTGATCTATTACTTGCCATAAGTTGAAGTCAGTACCTCTGATGAACCACTCCATTCACATCATCCAGTATTGGTAATCTTCACCATCAAAGAATGGTGGCCTTGTGATAGATTGGCCTTTATAGTTGTGAGCTTCGGAAGCCATTTCTTCTCAATCTCTTGGATTCTTCTAAGAAGACCTCGCTCTGATACCACTTGTTGGATCGAAATGGCACTAAGAATGTCCTAGAGGGGGGTGAATAGGACTTCTTTGTTTTAATATTTTCTTCTTAAATTGTACAACACTAATAAACTTGTTAGAACTTATTGTGATGTGTGTGTGATTAAAGTGTAAACAAGGAACAATCACACAGAAATGCACAAGAAGTTATCCTGGTTCGGCCCTTCCACATGGAAGTCCTACATCCATCGTCAAGCCAAACACTTGAGATTCAACTATCTGCCAATGAATTGGCCTTCTCTCACCCTTGAGAAATTACAAACCCACTTGCTCCCAGCAAGTCTTCCCTAACCAGGGGTACAACAACTACGTTTCACAAGGCCTTCCCTACACAAGAGGGGCAATGCAGAAACAGACTTCTGCAGGAATTACACAAGAGAAATAAAAAGACTTGTGTGCTTGTCTGAACACAAACATAAACTTCAGAAGGATTCAAAGATCAAAGATGTGATACAAATCCTATCTGAAATCTAAGGGTGAACTAAAGAATGTAAGCAATTATAATTGCCACCCAACCTACTAGGAGGGCTTCAGAGAAAGTCTTCTAAGGAAGAAAAGCTCTCAGACTTTAGCTTTCAGAAGAGCTTGTAAGAGATGAAGGAATTCGAATGATGCTTGTATGCTCTCTTCTTGAGTTGCCTATTGTTGTGTGTCTTTCTTCTTTAAACTTGAGCTCCTTTTATACACTTCAGAATATGGCCGTTTAGAAAATAGTCGTTGGAGTTTGTGGCCGTTTGCAATTTGACCGTTTGGAGAGAGCTCTAGTTTTCTTTGGATTTTGATGAGCTTATTGTTCAGAAGTCCTTCAGTTTTTGCATCATTCCAAGGTCTTCAGAGGAGGAGTAGTCGTTCACAGCTAGAAGATAAGCTAGTCATCATAGACTGTGAATGAGTCATGCTAAAAACGTGCTCCAATAAATGTCTGTTACAAAGACAAGACGAAAGAAGATAGAACTCCATACCATTGAGGTAGGTAAGTCAGGTAAGTACAGAAAATAGGTATGGAAACCTCGTATACACAATCTATCAAAAAGAAAAAGTAGGCAGACAGATATGCTAAAAGGTGAAGTATGGGTCTGTCAGTGGTAGGTGAGTCATGTCAGATGCCATGAGCCTGAGAACACATAAATGCATAGTGTCTAATGAATCCAGCAAAATCCGGAGCAAAGGCATTGAACAACTCAGGATTATTTCTAAAATATATCAGAAGTGTCATGCGTAGGATTTAAATGAATAAATTAAGACTGATATGACTTTTTCTAACAGAGATAAATAATAAAATAATAGGATAATGACAGTTTTGATGAATCAATAAGAAAATTAAAGTTCATTGAAAGGATGTATGAAAAGATTTGGAGATAAATTTGCATTAGATGTTCAAACTAAAAGGATCAAAGAGAGTTTAAGTGCAGAGTTAATCAGTGAAGTTGAATCCAAAAGAACATGCAATTAGACTGGACAAATAAGAGTGATTTGACTTCAGTAGTCGAATACCATATAGATTGTTTACTGAAGCATTTGACTGTACCAGTCGTGGACATAAGTCGAATCAAGTAGAAGATTATATGAAGCATTCGACTGTACCAGTCCGAGACATAAGTCGAATCAAGTAGAAGATTATATGAAGCATTCGACTGTACTAGTCAGTGACATAAGTCGAATCAAGTAGAAGAATATATGAAGCATTCGGTTGTACCAGTCGGAGACATAAGTTGAACAAGTATAAAGTTGTGACCTTAGAAAAATTTGAAGATTGTTTAACTTCGATTATGAAGGAGTCGGATTTGACATTTTAAGTTAACAGTCGAATTCAGTAGGACAAAGAGAGAGTCTATGGACTGAGAAATTTTGGATGCAGGTATTATTCTACAATATACCGATATGATTTTTGTGATATGTAATTAATATATTTTCTTTGTAGAAAGTTTATTTTAAAGAGTTTTGTCATAGCAAAAACAATTGATATATTAATTTAAGAAAATTCTTAAATTCCTTAGGGCTGTTGCTCAACAAAGTCGATTATTTCGGATCGAGATCTGAGGTTTACTTCGAGGTTGTGGAAGGGTCTTCAGGATGCTTTAGGTTCCGAGTTGAAGCTTAGTTCGGCGTTCCATCCCCATAGATGGGCAATTCGAAAGGACTATCCAGATGCTTGAGGATATGTTGAGAGCATGTGTGTTGGATTGGAAGGGTGATTGGGAGCGTCATTTACCTCTTGTGGAGTTCGCGTATGACAACAATTTTCATGCGAGCATTGGTATGGCTCCGTTTGAGGCTTTGTACGGGCCCTACAGATCTCCTTTGTTTTGGGAGGAGATAGGTGGTAGGTAGTTGATAGGTCCGGAATTAGTGCAGGAGACTTCAGATAAGATTCAGCTTATTAGGCAGAGGCTTGTTGCGGTGTGGGATAGGAAGAAGAGTTACGCCGACAATAGAAGGAAGGATTTGGTGTTCGAGGTTAGTGAACATGTTTTTTTGAAGGTATCACCTACCCAAGGTGTTGTCAGATTTGGCATAGTAAGTTGAGTTCTAGATTCGTTGGCCCATATGAGATTCTTAGACGGATGGGCAAAGTGGGATATGAGCTAGCTTTACCCATAGCATTAGCTAGTGTTCATCCTGTTTTCCATGTATCTATGCTCAGGAGGTATGTGCGAGATCTGTCTCATGTTATTAGTCAAGAGCCAGTGGAGATTCACCAGATCTGTCGTATGTTGAGCAACCAGTAGCTATCCTTGATCGGAAGGTTCAGCATCTCTAGAACAAGAGCATTGCGTCCGTGAAGGTGCTATGGCGGAACTTCTCGCGGGAAAGAAGCTACTTAGGAGCTTGAGGATGCTATGAAGAAGAAGTATCTCCACTTGTTTGATTAGTTTCATTCTAACTTCGAGGACGAAGTTTCTTTAAGGAGGAGAGGGTGTAAGGCCCTCGAACTTTGTTCTTTTATTTAGATTTTATTACATGGTGGGTAGTTACTTTGTGTATATAATTATGTGTATATGTATATATATATATATATATATTTCTTTCTGTACAAAATTTATTGAAATGATGATGTACGTATGTATATATGTGTTTATTATGTACATACTGTTTTATTTACATTGTACATAGTGTATTTAAATAATATGATATATAGAGTATGTAAATTATAAGGAGAATGCATGTTTATCTATTTTTGTGTTCTAATCAAAATGCTAATTGACGTCAACATGTGTGGACGTTTATAGGGAGTAGATGTCCACATCGATGGATGCCAATTCCTAGTAAACTGCAACATTATGGCAGTCTATTTCCCAGAAATTTTGCGGTTTCAGATTTGGAAACGACCGTGTTTCCGTCGGTTCTGATTTTGGAAACCCACCTCCAACGGTAGGAAATCCTATCTAATGCATACCCAAACCCCTTGGCCGTATAAAAACACCATGATTCTGCCAAGTTAGGTCTTTTCGCCCAAAGGAGATCCTAGGTTTTCTGTGGTGAAAATTTGATCTTTGTGCACATTGATCTGGCGATTGATAGTTCCTACTGGCGATCTACATCGACTTGGAGGTGCTCCTAACATTGGTGGATCTTTCCCAACTCTGGAGATAGGCCTGATCGACTCAAATACTAGATTCAGGAGGTGTTTTCTGTGTCTTCTTTGCTTGGCTGAGGAGAGCTTCTCTGGAAAATTATTCCAATCTAGTAATTTTTTTGAGGCAAGTGATGTAGGGGTTACATCCCTACCCATGTCCCTTAGGTCCTAGGATTTTATGGAATTTTTCCTTGTGTCCTGGAACCCCCATTCATCAAGATTTATGCATTCAGTCTATGTTTCTGTAGACAGGAACTTATCGGCCAGCTTGCTGGCATTATGATCTTGAGTTAGCAGAAAAATCGTGTGCCGTTAACCCTGTTGGCGGCAAGCCCTTTGCCACCAAGTTCTTCAGGTTTTGCAGAATGGTTGTTTTGATCTATGTGGTGTGTTTTTTTTTCCAGATTTTTGGGTATATGTGCATGTTGGAAATTTATATGTGGTCAGGTACACTCAGTAGATCATGCCATGAGGATGGGTTAAATTTTGTAAATTGTATTATTTATTAGAATTTTTGTAATGGATAATGAGCATGATTTGATCTTGGTAATTTCTGATTAATTAGATTCATGATGTATTAGGGTTTCATAAATTTTCTATAATCATATTATGACTGTCTTCAGGTGTTGGTACTGTTAGGTATAGCTGTTTTACTGTGAAACCTACTTAAGTGAATTAGTGATAATATGCCTGAAATCTATTTTATTTTTTATAATTAGTGTATAGATTTGAAAATTCTGAAAAATTGAGCATGTGGTAAGTTATCTGTTTAGAACCTGTGATAAAACTTTTGCACTATTCTGATGACTGTGGACACTGATTGTATAATAAGGGTCTTAATTCATGATTTGGGATATATGGAATAAACTATGTGAAGATTTAAATGTTTTACAGTATGATTGAACACTGTTATAGTTAAATTTACCTCTGTGAATAGTAACTTGATGTTAGATAAACTGAAGCATGTGTAGTCATTTACAAGTGTAGATAAATGTGTAAATTAGTGCATGTGTCTAATGTAATATGTGATTAAAGTGAATGTGTAAACTGTGCCGTTAGTGGCACTACTACCATAGAGGGCTGTGGAACTGTACTGTAGTAAAGTCCCTATGGGAAGGTTCAATGTGTGTGATATCCTATGGGCATTAGGATGCAATCCTGGAGGTGGATAAGTGCCACGGGTTAGGGTGGAGAGTGCTTCTCCTGGTTCTACACAGTTAACCAAGATCCGTCACTATAATGACCCGAGAACCCGACCCTCGGCCCACGCCGAGGACCCGATTTTCGCGGTTGCCGCCCACAGATCCAGGGACCCGGAAGGGCTATAATCTATGTCTAACAGATATGTAACGAATGTAACGTCAACTGCTAAACTAGAAGCGTACAAGCGGAAACAGAAAAGTGAGCGAGACCGTTGCGTACCGCTCTAAGTATAGTCCCAACACACACATGCTAGTACAAGTAAAAGGCAGGGGAAAAACAAGTCCCTTAGGGGCATACCTCGAGGGTGACGTGCACAGAAAGAAGGGGAACCACTGCTAGCTACGGGGACCCCGACTACCGCCCCGTCTCCTCCGCCCAGCGCGCGCCCTGCCGCTGCTGACAAGTCTCACCTAGGAAAAGGAGGGATGAGCTTCACAACAGAAGCTCAGTAGAGACTATAAATCTCCTACTGGCTCTAAACAGGCAGGAGAAAATAAATATCAAATGAATGACAGCAGTTTATCTTCTACCTACAACGGAAATGTGGAAGCGAAACTACAACTAGCACGGTACGAAAAGTACACACGGTCGGAAACTCCGTACGACTGCTCGTCATGACCACCACACGGCTAGTAAACACAGATGGAAGGAACTCCACCTGGACAACGAACACTAGCTACGGAAACACTACCACTAGTCACGGTCAGGTGCGTCCACCGACGTCTTATCCTCAACCGTGGTCCTGACCCTTACGTCTCGTCAGAGCGAGGTAGGACACAGAGTAACACAATAGTAACCGCCGTAGTCTGGCCGAACTACAGTCCCACGCCTGACCTCTCCAAACAATTCTGGGGCCGCAAGGAGCGAGGCAGCGAGAAGGACTGGCTGGCCTGCGCCGGGTAGAACTCCTAACTGTCCTCGGCGTTCCGACCACCCACGAGTGCTCTGCAAGTGACTCACACGCCATTGTCCTAACCACCATTTTCCCCTAAGCTCCAGAGTCCGCCTGGTGGCTGCCAACTCGAGCGCACTCGTAGCCTGGAGTACTCCCTCAACAGGTCCGAGGATGGGGGTCCCAGGCAACTGTAACAACCCCTCACAAGGGACAATCCCTCAAGTGCCGAGTGTAGACACCCATTTCTGACCCATAAGTCGAGCAAAAATCCCTTGTCGTATCATTGACGCCCCACGTTGGCTCATCATCGTCAAGCTGGCTTTCTCCGATCATGACATCATTTCCATTAGTTCATCGCCCTGGAGGACCCTTCATGGTCAAATCAATCTCTCTCACTATAGCTCTCTGAGTCAGGAGTCTGATGTTTCAATCCGAAGGTTGCACATGATATTGGACACACTACATGGCCAAAATGCAGAAAAGTCATGAAGGCGACTGGTCATATGTCGCGTTCCAGAAAACAACAGCCCATATGTCGCGATCATAAATCCATATTTTAAATCATTGAAAAATCGCAAAATGACTTGAAGTCACCTTCCTTATGAGGAAGGTGACGTATCGAGGCATCGCATTCAGGAAGGTGACACAAAGCTGTCACGTTCAGGACCTTAAACAGGAAACTCTTTCCGAAGCCAACATGGACACATGCCAAAGATGGTAATTGCTTCATTTGGACGTCCAAATCACGTCCAAAACCTTTCAAATTTAGGAGACCTTCCTAATATCCCTTTCCAAGTTCCAATTGCCCATACGCAGCCATACTTACCAAGTCGGACTCCTTCCCATTATTCCTCTCAGACTTGAGTTGGGAATAATCACCCATAAGTACCCCGTCCTCTCTGCATCGTTTGGGGCAAGGCCGGATTCCTTAGTTCGCTGAGCAAGAGAGCTTCATCTTCTACGAGAAGCTTCTCCCCCAGACGACTCAGAAGAGCCCCACAAGGCGTTTTTCCCATCGGCTACACAATTTCTCATCCCTTCCTCGGCTTATTTCTTTCAATTCATGCATGCATAGTCTTGTTTTCTTCATAGAATAGCATTAGATCATGACACACACACCTAAACATAACACTCACAGGGGTTAAAAACCCAATCTTGTGAGTTCCCCCCTATTAGTTCATGTTCACATGCTTTTCATTGAATAGATTTCATACACACGAATTCTTATGGGTGTTTGGTTTGCTTGAATCACTTTGGCAGGTGTTTGAAGATCAGAGCAACGTGAGGCTCTTGCCCCTCAGCCGGATGAGGAGCAGAAAGACAAAGAACTCAAGTCTCCCCCCACAGAAGAGGAAGGCGACCAGGCCACTGTCGCGATAAAGAAAGCGCCGGTGTCTACGTCGCGTTCAGTTGAGAGCAAGGCGACACCCCATCTGTAGCATTACCAGGTACGCCTCCTTTTCACTTTTCCATCCCAAGGTAGTCAGCCCTCCATCTACACATCAAAAGGCGACTACATTGGTGGTGATCAGGGTCAGCTCCTAATCCCTTACATATTCACAATCTTTCAAAAAGGGAGCATAATCCCGTGATTACACCTTTTGGCGATCACGGTGGGACATCTAGCGCCCATCATGTTTGCTCTATCTTTCCTTGCCATTCTTACGTTCTAATGGGTGTGTTGTTATCAGTTTGCCTTCTTTAGTTCTTCTCCTTTGAGTTTCACTACTGCTCTGCGGCTCTGGGTGAGAAAGCGACCCGACGGACGTCGCGAACAAAATAGCGACACCGACACGTCGCGATCAGGTTAGTACACAGCCTTTGTCTTGTCCGTTTCTGTGTTCTGTGTGCTGTGAGGAAGGCGACATCGTCATCGTCGCGATAAGGAACACGACAGGGCAGCGTCGCCACCAGGTACACACACTCTGCCCGTACACTTTCTTGCGTTTTTAAAGATCTGTTGAGTCTGCGGACAACGCGACACTGCTATCATCGCGATAAGGGAGGCGATGGAGATATTGTCGCGATCAGGTCAGTACCCTGGTCTTTTGAGTTTCCTTGCAAATTTGGGTTCGTTTTCACATACTCCCCCCATACTCCATCATACCATGCCTTTCTCCATGATCGTGAGAGTTTGTCAGCCTTGTATGTTATAGGATTGTGTGATTTTCCGTGCATAATTAGGATCTAATTGCTCCCTATCCACTGCGAGAAGGAAAGCGACAGCCTGGTTTCCGCGATCTTGGTCGCGACATCTACCTTGTCGCCTTCTGCCTCTGAGTGTGATTTGCCCTAATTCTTGTTTTGTTAGCACTAGGTTAGAATTCTGCATGCACTCCGGTGCACATAGGATTTGCATACATCTTCCATGTTCGTAGTATAGGTTTCCTCCTCAGCGACGCTCGCTCTCTCGCCACATATTCCTTGTGTCCGACTAGAGCACTCTTTGAGGGCCTCCGTAAGTCCCGCTGACCGTGGATTCCCACACGGTCGCCGGGCTGGTTGTACCCGTCGCCACCTAGGATCGAGTCTAATTCACTTGGCAAGGTTGAGAGAATCCTAGTCATACCCGTAGTTGGAAGCTTTCTCCCATTTAGGAAACCTTCATCATTTGGAGAGAACATGCTAAAAGTCAAATCACTAAAAGGCAAACTTGAATCAATTAAAAGAAACCATCATCATTGCCAATTGCTTGCTTTGGGTGAGACGTTTTCTCTTTCTTTTGTCTTCATAGGATTTTGTGTTTAGGAAATCAGAGTCTGTGTAGGTTAGGCTGTTTCTCTCAAGTCTGGAAAGGCTTTCCCGTCTCTGTGCTCTCGCATGTCAAATATGGAGTCATATCTGAACCCGTTCTACGATGAGAATCAGGACCCTGCCCTCTACACTTCCCAAGACTACGAGGACTCCCTTTCTCACGATCTCTTTGGGGAGTCGACCCGACCTTGGGTTGCTACTATGCATGCCTCTGAGGGTCACCGTCACAACGATAGCGGCCCGTCCTAGAACACCCATCCTCCTCAGTCGGATGATCAAGCCACTCAGCTCATGCTCTTAATTCCCCAACTTGATCAATCCCAGATCCAAACCCTCATGACGGCCCTAAAGGGAAAGGCCGCTTCCTCACCCTCACCTAGAGCGGGCGCGTCACGCCCCGCGGCAGCTACCTCCGGCCCCCATGTTATCTTGGAACAAGCAACACAACCCCATCTGGCCGTAGACGATCCGATTCACGCCATTTGAATCTGAGCAATACCTTCCCCGTGAGTCGAGGCCCCGTTTCCACCATATCAGCCATGTTACTCCCCTCATCGCCCTGAGCCACGCGCCAAGCCTACCTCTCATGCCTCTTCCATACACGCTCAGCCATCTGCCGCACCGGACATGATGTCCGAGTGAGCGTCCATCAAGAAGGAGCTCCAAGAGCTCCGAAAGCAAGTCGACCCTAGGTAACACCACGATGTGCACATGCCGAACGTCAATGGCCTATGGGTCCCCTCTACATCTGAGCTGCCGAAGTACCGAAAATACAACGGCTCACGCAATCCATACGTTCATATCAAGGACTTCATCTATGAGTCCGCTCCCTACCAGCATGACCCACCCCCTCATGGCATATCTCTCCGCCAGTCGCTGGACGGGCATGCCCTAGATTGGTTCTACTCCCTGCTACCTGAGGAGTTGAGGACTTCGCTGTCGTGAAGGCCAAGTTCCTCGAACAATTCCAAGATAGGGTCGGGCCTGAATACTCTCTCTTACAGATCTCATGGCTGAGAAGATGAAGTCGGACGAGGATTTTGCCTCGTACGCCGATAGGTGGAGGCAAATGGCCACCAGAGTTTCGGGGTACCTTCCCGAGGGGGAGAAGGTGAAGATCATCATCGCCAATGCCACGCCTACCTATAGAAGCATCCTGGCGATGAATGACATCACCACTATGCATCAACTCTACAGCCGGGCAGGGTTCATCCAGACCCAACTCAAAGACTCTCCCATCCACTCTATGTTCGAACCCCAAAAATCCCAGTTCCAAAGAAAGCCTCAGGGGCCAGTCACTGAGGGAGTACAAGTGAACGAGCAAGTGAGCGCCTTCAACCCTACCGGCCAGAGCCAAAATCGCCAACCTTACAATGCCTAGGGTCAAAACCCTACCCCTCCGCCACAGGGGCAACAGTAGTGCCAATACAACCAGGTGCCGCCCCCGGATGGCTCTCAGCAAAGCGCCCCCTGGGTCCTAGAAGAACTCACTACCCGCCATTGCCTGAGACACTCTCCGACATATTCTTGGCCTTGCTCTCCACAGACACCATTAGGCTACCTCCTAAGAGACCCTTGAACCCTATTGTGGATCAAACCCGGTACTGTATCTTCCACTGGCAGCCTGGTCACACCATCGACCAGTGCTTTACATTTAAGGATTTGGTGTATGACTTGCACGAGCAGCACATGCTAGATTGGACAGCTCTCCGGCAAGTGATCGGAGATATCAAGGAAAGGCAGAGGCAACAACAGCAGCAGAGGCAACAGCGCTAGCCACCCCCTCAGCAACAACAGCAGCAGCAACATCAACAGCCGTTGCAGGACCTCGGGATCATCCACAACCCATTACCTAACCATCCACCAGCTCCAAACCCACCACCACAGCAACCTGCCCAGGTAAACCCCATCGTCCACCACCCTCCTCCTCAGACGAATTGGACGTACGTTGATGAACTAGATGTTCAGAGATGATGGCCATTAACCAATATCCTATCCAGTCCAAACAATACATCCAGCCTACACGGCTCCCCAGTCAATCCCTCCTTTAGTTTCTATGGCCAACGCCGTCATGCTGCCGTCAGTTCAGCACCCGCACCAGTCGCCATCCACCCATCATCTTACTTTTCGCCCCACCTATCTCTGTACCTCTACCCCCTATCATATCTACTCCCTCACCCATCATTCTACCCCCACCTGGGCCGGACCAACCCTCCGCTGCTACACTATCCTCCGCCAGACAACCACCTACCTATCCGACCACCCTACGAGCGGGAGAGTCTTTGCCACCCGTACCCACCTATCTCCACTACCTCCACTTCCACAACCCCCAGCAGGTCCTGCAACCACCACAGCAACAACAAGCTCAGCAACAAATGCAAGATGAGGGGTTGATTGAGCCGCTGCCTGGAACCCACTATGACATCCTGAAGCACCTGGATCACGTGCCAGCTAAGATCTCCATTTTGGAGCTAATAAAGAAGTCCAAGGAGCACTAGGAAGCCCTGAGGAATTTCCTGCAGAAGGTGGTAGTGAATGAAGACATGCTGGGTGAAAGGCTACCTAGTGCCCTGGCCATGGTGACTCGCGGGCCGACGATCACATTTGTGGAAAGCGAACTAGCACCCCCGGAAGCGAGGAGGCTCCCCCTCTGCGTCACTCTGGTCATCAATCATGTAGCAGTGGGAGCGGCACTGGTCGACACAGAGCATCCATAAACGTCTGCCCGCTGAGTACCTTGAGAGCCTGCGACCTATCGAAGGGACGCTAAGGCCGACACCCACCACCATCGCCGCATATGACAACTCTAGAAGATCTGTCATGGCATGGTGACTGTGCAAGCGAACTGGGACCCCTCTCTATCACAATGGACTTCTACGTCCTCGATATTGATCCCATGTTCAAAGTTATTCTAGGGCGTCCGTGGTTGGAAGCGCTCGGGGCTGTACCGTCCACTGCACACCAATGTCTGAAGTTCCCTTTTCAAGGACGGATCATCAAAGTCAAGAGTATAGCTACTACCCACTCAGTAGAAGCCCTCCACGATACCCACCTACCAGCCGTGTGGCCAGCGAACAAACCCGTAGTCTCGGTGCTAGACATCAACTACCCATGGAGCTACACGTTCTAGTCTAAGAGAGAGTCCAATCTAGCACGGGTCAATGCAGTCAAGAGGAAAGAGCCACTAAGCACGAAGGGGTGGCAAATCATGATGAAGCTAGGATATGAAGAAGGCAAGGGCCTAGGGGCAGAGCTACACGGCATAGTCAAACCCATCGCTGACATTGTCATGAAAAGCCGATGGGGCTTAGGTTACAGAGCGAAATCCAAACCATGGTCATCCAGCACGTCCACTCTCAAGGCCGACCGCGAACCACTCACCTGGTCACTCTGGTGTCACTTCATTTGGGGGCCTACCCAACCTTGGTACAACACCGTGGTAATTGAAGCAGAACTGACACAGCACGAGGTGCATGGCCTAAACTTCTCTCGGCACATGGCCCCCCTACTAACCTATAGAGCATTAGAGGCACTCTGTCCAATCAGGAGGAGAAAGATAGAGGCCCAGAAGCTGAGTGGTACAGATGGTTTGACATAGAAGACATCACCATTGCCTTCAGCCGACTGTTCTGGGAAGAGGAGAGAACATGGCCGCTAGCTGCGGAAGAGTTACTAGATCCACCCACTGCCATCACATCTAAGAGGCAGCTCATGAACGATGCCTCAGGCATAGGAGAGCCGGACATCCCCTATGAAGAGGGGAAAACCATAGAATAACTCTGGAAGGGTACCTACTTAGCCATCCACCCATCCCTTCTGGATTCCCTCCTGCCCAGTCTGGTACCGTCCTCTCCTCCCTTGCTTATTCAGCTGACCCCTCAGCTCCTGACGGCGGCACACAGCCTCCTCACACCAGACCTCCTTCCTGCAATCCTCTCCGCGTCCAATCCAGGTGACCACGAGGTTTCCCTCTCCTGTTACATGCTCTCCACCGATCTCCAAAAAAAACGCCCATTTTCAAATGCACGTTGAGGTCGAAGAGCCGGCATTCCTCCTTCACTCTCCTGATCAGGGGCACCCCTCGACTGGGGCACCCCTCCTCTCCTTTGCTCCTTCACTAGGAGCCATTATCTTCGGGGACACCATGTCCTCCCTCAGTCCTGTAGAGTCATCTAGTCTAGGAGAGTCTAGGGTAGGTGAGTCTAGCTTAGGTTAGATAGGCCTAGGGTAGAGAGTCAGGACAGCCCGGTATCCACCAAATTCAAGCAGCGTCCTAGGAAGCAGCGGGGAATAGCTATTCCCCAGAGATATCTTCAGAGCTAGCTCGGCGGTGTCAAGCACTGCTATTGATAGAGGAGTTCACAAGGGAAGCGCTGGTGTTTGAAGAAGTTTTCGAGCAGGATGGGGTGTTCTTAGACGACGTTTCGGCGTCTACGAGATAATGAATGATGAGGACCCAGTCGATGAAGAGGATAGCGAAGTAGATGACGCTGCCGAAAAATATGCCAGTGGAGTAAGAAGATTTGATGAACCCACAACGACAGTGGATTAACCTACTAAGGAAGTCAACCTTGGAACAGAAGAAGATCCCATGATTGTGATTATCTCAACAAATCTCCCTCCTGATGAAGAAGAGGAACTGGTGCAAATCCTGATGGAGTACAAGGACACATTCGCCTGGTCCTACGAGGACATGCTCCGTCTAGACCCCTCACTAGTGGAACACCGACTGGTACTAAAAGAAGGGGCAAAGGCAATCAAGCAGAAACTCAGAAGGTTCCGCCCACTCACAGCCCTGAAGATGAAGGATGAAGTAGATAAACTCCACAAGTCTAGATTCATCAGGGTAGTGCTCTATCCAAACTGGGTGGCCAATATAGTCCCTGTCATGAAGAAAGACGGCAAAGTCAGAATCTGCATCGACTTCAGGGACTTGAATAAGGCATGTTCGAAAGACGACTTCCCGCTTCCTCACATTGATGTGCTGATCGACAATACTGCTGGGTATGAGACCCTCTAATTCATGGATGGATATTCGGGATACAACCAAATCCGTCTATCTCCTGAGGACCAAGAGAAAACATCCTTTACCACACCCTGGGGAACATACTGCTATGTAGTCATGCCCTTCAGGCTGAAGAATGCTGGGGCTACTTATCAAAGGGCGATGATGGTCATCTTCCACGACATGATACACGTTTATGTAGAAGTATACGTGGATGACATCTTGGTGAAGTCGAGAACAGGAGAGACACCCCGAAATCCTAGCCAAGGTGTTGCAGAGGTCGAGAGAATATCAGCTGAGAATGAATCCGTAGAAATGCGTGTTTGGGGTATCATCAGGAAAGCTTCTAGGTTTCATAGTTAGCAAGCGGGGCATTGAGATCGATCCAAATAAGGCCAAGGCTATAGCAGAAATGCCTCCTCCAAAGAACATCTCGCAATTAAGAGGGCTAATCGGGCGTTTGCAATTCATCAAAAGATTTATCTGCCAGCATTTGCAAATATGTTGCCCATTTTATGATCTCTTAAAAGGAGGGGCAAAATTCGAATGGAATGACAAATGCCAAGCAGCCTTCGATGACCTGAAAAGTTTCTCATTGAATCCCCCAGTCTTACAGCCTCCTGTACCCGGAATGTCGCTAATCCTATATCTCTCAGTTATTGAGGACTCCCTAGGAGCTGTCTTGGCACAACATGATGAATCTGGGAAAGAAAGGGCAGCATACTACCTCTCTAGCTCTTCAACACCGCCGCCAATCCAAGTTCACCACCACGGACAAAACTTGCCGCACTCGTGTGGGTAGTCCAAAAGCTCAAGCACTATTTCCTTGCCCACGAGGTCAAGCTGATCTCGAGGATGGATCCACTCAGATATCTTCTCAAAAAGCCATCCTCTCTGATCGAATGGAACGCTGGCAGAGTTTCCTCTCTCAGTTTGACATCTCCTTTGTGGTCCAAAAGGCCGTCAAGGTTATGCCATCGCCGAGCATCTGTCCCATCTTCCGCTCCCTTACAGTGACTCCCTCTGAGAGGAATTCCCCAATGAGGAACTCTCAGCATAATCAAAGACCCCTTCTGGTCCCTTCATTTCGATGGTGCACTCAACTCTCAGGACGGGCATTGGAGCTGTGCTGCTTACCCCGGAAGGTATTACCATCCCCTCTGCATATCAACTCACCTTCCCCGCTACCACAACATGTCGGAGATGAGGCTCTCCTTGCTGGTCTCAATCATGCTTATCTGCTGGGGGCATCGCACCTCAGAATTATAGGAGACTCTCAGCTCGTCCTACGGCAGGTGCTCTCAACTTACCGCACTCATGACCCGAAGCTCAAGCCATATCAAGACCTGGTCACGTTATTGGCAAGGCAGTTCCGCAAGCTCATCTACATCCATACTCCTCGTTCCCAAAATATCTTGGCCGACCCTCTGGCGTCGCTAGCCTCATCCCTATCCTTCCCTTTGAGTCACCGGACTGAGACAATCATCGTCCAGTGTCTCGATGTTCCATCTACCCAGGACCCTTGGTATAGCGACCTTAGGGCAACCTTAGAAGAGAGGCCTAGGAAGAGAGGAGCGCAGCAAGTCATGTTAACTGAGCTCGAGGAGATCTTGAATGAAGAAGAACTACCATGGTACTTTGAGATAGAGAAATACTGCAAGGATGGAACATATCTTGAAGGGGCAAGTGCAGAAGACCGCAGGGCCATTAGAAGAGCCGCCTTGAGGTACACAGTTGTCGGAGAAGTTCTGTACAGGCGAGCTCTTAATGGAGTCCTTTTAAGATGCCTTACCGATGACGAGGCTTGAAGATTGTACCATCTAGGTCCGTTGGTGTGTCAAGTGTCAACTCCATGCTGATAAAATCCATGCCCCTTCCTTTTCACTGCATCCACTCTCCACACCTTGGCCATTCTCCATGTGGGCTTTCGACATTGTTGGCCCTCTTGGTAACTCTAATGCTCAAACCAAACAGAAATCATTTATCCTAACAGCGACTGAGTATTACACCAAGTGGGCAGAAGCCGAAACTTTCACAGAAATCAAAGCATCCACAGTATGCCGCTTCATCATGAGAAACATCATTTCGCAGTTCGGAGTGCCAAGCAGCATCGTCACGGATAATGGGCCACAGCTCATTTCGCAAGAGCTCCATGACCTCTGTAAGAAATACAACATCACGCTACATCATTCATTGCCATATTATCCACAAGGCAACAGCCAGGCTGAAGCAACTAACAAAACCCTTCTTAAAATCTTAAAAAAGACCTGTGAATCGCATAAATCGCCGACTGGCCAGAAAAGAATAGAGGCTCTGTGGGCCTACTGTACCTCCGTCCACACTGCTACGGGACAAACCCCATACGCTCTCACTTACGGGATGGAGTCGGTAGTTCCATACGAGATCCTAATCCCTTCACTAAGGTTCCAATTAGACAAGGAATTTAATCTTGACGAACGTCGAGAGGCGTTGCTAGTCCAATTGGAGCTCTTAGATGAAAGACGGCTTATGGCATCCAACCATGTGCTTTCATATCAAAGGCGAATCTCAAGGTCTTTCGAAAGAAGGTAATTGAGCGTAAATTCCAAGAGGGTGATATGGTCTTGAAATGCATTTCCATCAAATCCCGAGGTCCTAGGTGCAAACTGCAACCTAATTGGCAGGGTCCGTACGTTGTAAGGGAAGTCTACCCTAGAAATGCTTACCGCTTAGTCAATGTTGAGGGCGTCGAATTGTCGCATCCGTGGAACGGTTGTACCTCAAATTTTCTATCCTTAGGCCTATAGGTGTGAGGCCGCAACACCTAGATGGGAATAACCTCGTGTTGAAAGTCTAAAATCCCTCCCTATCATCAAGGATCGTTCTAAGTTAGGATTAACACATACCCACGGCAAGCCCGGATAACTGCACTTGGTAGATGCTGCAACTGTGCGGGCTCTACTATAGCGAGGCATTGATCATTCTCACCTAATCGGTCAAAGTGTAGGAGCAAAGGGGTTGTAAGGGTGAGGTCGTCAACCTACAGCATACCCCGACGAGAGGAAGTCTCAAACAGGGACGGTCAAAATAACAAAGGGCAAAGAAGCAAAGAAACAAAAAGAAAAGAAAAATCCATAATACAACAGGGGCATGGCAAAGAGTGGCAAAGTCCCCGCGGACGCTCATGAGCCCGGTCGTACGCATGCCCCAAATAGTGCAAGTCCATAGCAAAAGACCATAAAGTCCTTCACAACATGCCTAATCTTTGAAGGGTATGTTGGAGAGTAGTCGAACCCAACATCCCTAAACCCACGCAAGACTTTCCTTAATAATCTTCTTTTCTCCCTATAAGGCTGAGTCACCCCTCGGGTAGGCTTAACTAGTCGCAGCATCAACTAAGAGTAGTTTCCCAAGGCATTGTCACCTCTCAACGCACATGCTAGCCTAGTGAGGTCTGTGGCGAAGATCGGAGTTGATCAAGACTCTAAACCAGTTGCTCGAACTGGTCTAAGTGTTGTGGCCCGAGGGTGCGAGTACCTTCCATCTCGTGCGTCTTATGTAGGAAGGGCTAACGTCGGCTTTAGACGCTCACCAAAACTCCAAAAAACCAAATATCTCCAAAACTCCAAAAAAACCAATATCTCAAAAATCAAATATTTCCAAAACTAAAAAAAAACCAAATATCTCCAAACTCGAAGAAAACCAAATATCTCCAAAATCAAATATTTCTAAAACTAAAAAAAAAAATTTCCAAAACTCAAAAATTCAATATCTCCAAAACTCCAAAAAACCAATATCTTCAAAACTCCAAAAAGGATCAAATATTTTAAAACTCCAAAAAAATCAAATATTCCAAAACTCAGAAATCAATATCTTAAAACTCCAAAAAATCAGATATTTCAAAACCTAAAAACATCAAATAATTTAAAAAAACTCCAAAACGCAATGTTTTCAAAATTCCATGCCGTTTGCATTCGTTTGTTTATTTGCATCTTTTTGCCTATTTAATAAGGCTCTCCTCCCCCCGCTGGGTGCGGAGGTCTCCAGCCTCGATGCCAAGTCATGCCGCCTCCTCCACCTCCGCTGCCAGTACGCCGCCGCCTCTACCACCTCGTGGCGCCACCGCATACACGCTCAGCCTCTGCCGCACCGACATGATGTCCGAGTGAGCGTCCCATCGAAGGACTCCAAGAGCTCCGAAAGCAAGTCGACCCTAGGTAACACACCACGATGTGCACATGCCGAACGTCAATGGCCTATGGGTCCCCTCTACATCTGAGCTGCCGAAGTACCGAAAATACAACGGCTCACGCAATCCATCGTTCATATCAAGGACTTCATCTATGAGTCCGCTCCCTACCAGCATGACCACCCCCTCATGGCATATCTCTTCCGCCAGTCGCTGGACGGGCACGCCCTAGATTGGTTCTACTCCCTGGTACCTGAGGATGTTGAGGACTTCGCTGTCGTGAAGGCCAAGTTCCTCGAACAATTCCAAGATAGGGTCGGGCCTGAATACTCTCTCTTACAGATCTCATGGCTGAGAAGATGAAGTCGGACGAGGATTTTGCCTCGTACGCCGATAGGTGGAGGCAAATGGCCACCAGAGTTCCGGGGTACCTTCCGAGGGGGAGAAGGTGAAGATCATCATCGCCAATGCCACGCCTACCTATAGAAGCATCCTGGCGATGAATGACATCACCACTATGCATCAACTCTACAGCCCGGCAGGTTCATCCAGACCCAACTCAAAGACTCTCCCATCCACTCTATGTCGAACCCCAAAAATCCCAGTTCCAAAGAAAGCCTCAGGGGCCAGTCACTGAGGGAGTACAAGTGAACGAGCAAGTGAGGCGCCTTCAACCCTACCGGCCAGAGCCAAAATCGCCAACCTTACAATGCCTAGGGTCAAAACCCTACCCCTCCGCCACAGGGGCAACAGTATGCCAATACAACCAGTGCCGCCCCCGAGGCTCTCAGCAAAGCGCCCCCTGGGTCCTAGAAGAACTCACTACCACCCGCCATTGCCTGAGACACTCTCCGACATATTCTTGGCCTTGCTCTCCACAGACACCATTAGGCTACCTCCTAAGAGACCCTTGACCCTATTGTGGATCAAACCCGGTACTGTATCTCCACTGGCAGCCTGGTCACACCATCGACCAGTGCTTTACATTTAAGGATTTGGTGTATGACTTGCACGAGCAGCACATGCTAGATTGGACAACTCTCCGGCAAGTGATCGGAGATATCAAGGAAAGGCAGAGGCAACAACAGCAGCAGAGGCAACAGCGCCAGCCACCCCCTCAGCAACAACAGCAGCAGCAACATCAACAGCCGTTGCAGGACCTCGGGATCATCCACAACCCATTACCTAACCATCCACCAGCTCCAAACCCACCACCACAGCAACCTGCCCAGGTAAACCCCATCATCCACCACCCTCCTCCTCAGACGAATTGGACGTACGTTGATGAACTAGATGTTCAGAAGATGATGGCCATTAACCAATATCCTATCTAGTCCCAAACAATACATCCAGCCTACACGGCTCCCCAGTCAATCCCTCCTTTAGTTTCTATGGCCAACGCCGTCATGCTGCACGTCAGTTCAGCACCCGTACCAGTCGCCAATCCACCCATCATCTTACTTTTCGCCCCACCTATCTCTGTACCTCTACCCCCTATCATATCTACTCCCTCACCCATCATTCTACCCCCACCTGGGCCGGACCAACCCTCCGCTGCTACACTATCCTCCGCCAGACAACCACCTACCTATCCGACCACCCTACGAAGCGGGAGAGTCTTTTGCCACCCGTACCCACCTATCTCCACTACCTCCACTTCCACAAACCCCCAGCAGGTCCTGCAACCACCACAGCAACAACAAGCTCAGCAACAAATGCAAGATGAGGGGTTGATTGAGCCGCTGCCTGGAACCCACTATGACATCCTGAAGCACCTAGATCACGTGCCAGCTAAGATCTCCATTTTGGAGCTAATAAAGAAGTCCAAGGAGCACTAGGAAGCCCTGAGGAATTTCCTGCAGAAGGTGGTAGTGAATGAAGACATGCTGGGTGAAAAGCTACCTAGTGCCTGGCCATGGTGACTCGCGGGCCGACGATCACATTTGTGGAAAGCGAACTAGCACCCCTGAAGCCAGGAGGCTCCCCCTCTGCGTCACTCTAGTCATCAATCATGTAGCAGTGGGAGCGGCACTGGTCGACACGAGAGCATCCATAAACGTCTGCCCGCTGAGTACCTTGAGAGCCTGCGACCTATCGGAAGGGACGCTAAGGCCGACACCCACCACCATCGCCGCATATGACAACTCTAGAAGATCTTGTCATGGCATGGTGACTGTGCAAGACGAACTGGGACCCCTCTCTATCACAGTGGACTTCTACGTCCTCGATATTGATCCCATGTTCAAAGTTATTCTAGGGCTCCGTGGTTGGAAGCGCTCGGGCTGTACCGTCCACTGCACACCAATGTCTGAAGTTCCCTTTTCAAGGACGGATCATCAAAGTCAAGAGTATAGCCTACTACCCACTCAGTAGAAGCCCTCCACGATACCCACCTACCAGCCGTGTGGCCAGCCAACAAACCCGTAGTCTCGGTGCTAGACATCAACTACCCATGGAGCTACACGTTCTAGTCCAAGAGAGAGTCCAATCTAGCACGGGTCAATGCAGTCAAGAGGAAAGAGCCACTAAGCACGAAGGGGTGGCAAATCATGATGAAGCTAGGATATGAAGAAGGCAAGGCCTAGGGGCAGAGCTACAGGCATAGTCAAACCCATCCCTGACATTGTCATGAAAAGCCGATGGGGCTTAGGTTACAGAGGAAAATCCAAACCATGGTCATCCAGCACGTCCACTCTCAAGGCCGACCCGAACCACTCACCTGGACACTCTGGTGTCACTTCTTTGGGGGCCTACCCAACCTTGGGACAACACCGTGGTAATTGAAGCAGAACTGACACAGCACGAGGTGCATGGCCTAAACTTCTCTCGGCACATGGCCCCCCTGCTAACCTATAGAGCATTAGAGGCACTCTGTCCAACCAGGAGGAGAAAGATAGAGGACCCGAAGCTGAGTGGTACAGATGGTTTGACATAGAAGACATCACCATTGCCTTCAGCCGACTGTTCTGGAAGAGGAAGAATGGCCGCTAGCTGCGGAAGAGTTACTAGATCCACCCACTGCCATCACATCTAAGAGGCAGCTCATGAACGATGCCTCAGACATAGGAGAGCCGGACATCCCCTATGAAGAGGGGAAAACCATAGATGAACTCTGGAAGGGTACCTGCTTAGCCATCCACCCATCCCTTCTGGATTCCCTCCTCGCCCAGTCTGGTTCCGTCCTCTCCTCCCTGCTTTTCAGCTGACCCCTCAGCTCCTGACGGCGGCACATAGCCTCCTCACACCAGACCTCCTTCCTGCAATCCTCTCTCCTGCAGTCCAATCCAGGTGACCACGAGGTTTCCCTCCCTGTTACATGCTCTCCACCGATCTCCAAAAAAAAAACGCCCATTTTCAAATGCACGTTGAGGTCGAAGAGCCGGCATTCCTCCTTCACTCTCCTGATTAGGGGCACCCCTCGACTGGGGCTTCCCCTCTTGCTCCTTCACTAGGAGCCATTATCTTCGGGGACACCATGTCCTCCCTCAGTCCTGTAGAGTCATCTAGTCTAGGAGAGTCTAGGGTAGGTGAGTCTAGCTTTAGGTTAGATAGGCCTAGGGTAGAGATTCAGGACAGCCCGGTATCCACCAAATTCAAGCAGCGTCCTAGGAAGCAGCGGGGAATAGCTATTCCCCAGAGATATCTTCAAGAGCTAGCTCGGCGGTGTCAAGCACTGCTATTGATAGAGGAGTTCACAAGGGAAGCGCTGGTGTTTGAAGAAGTTTTCGAGCAGGATGGGGTGTTCTTAGACGACGTATTCGGCGTCTACGAGATAATGAATGATGAGGACCCAGTCGATGAAGAGGATAGCGAAGTAGATGACGCTGCCGAAAAATATGCCAGTGGAGTAAGAAGATTTGATGAACCCACAACGGCAGTGGATGAACCTACTAAGGAAGTCAACCTTGAACAGAAGAAGATCCCATGATTGTGATTATCTCAGCAAATCTCCCTCCTGATGAAGAAGAGGAACTGGTGCAAATCCTGAGGGAGTACAAGGACACATTCGCCTGGTCTTACGAGGACATGCCCGTCTAGACCCCTCACTAGTGGAGCACCGACTGGTACTGAAAGAAGGGGCAAAGGCAATCAAGCAGAAACTCAGAGGTTCCACCCACTCACAGCCCTGAGATGAAGGACGAAGTAGATAAACTCCATAAGGCTAGATTCATCAGGGTAGTGCTCTATCCAACTGGGTGGCCAATATAGTCCCTGTCATGAAGAAAGACGGCAAAGTCAGAATCTGCATCGACTTCAGGGACTTGAATAAGGCATGTTCGAAAGACGACTTCCCGCTTCCTCACATTGATGTGCTGATCGACAATACTGCTGGGTATGAGACCCTCTATTCATGGATGGATATTCAGGATACAACCAAATCCGTCTATCTCCTGAGGATCAAGAGAAAACATCCTTTACCACGCCCTGGGGACATACTGCTATGTAGTCATGCCCTTCAGGCTGAAGAATGCTGGGGCTACTTATCAAAGGGCGATGATGGTCATCTTCCACGACATGATACACGTTTATGTAGAAGTATACGTGGATGACATCTTGGTGAAGTCGAGAACAAGGAGAGAACACCCCGAAATCCTAGCCAAGGTGTTGCAGAGGTCGAGAGAATATCAGCTGAGAATGAATCCGAAGAAATGCGTGTTGGGGTATCATCAGGAAAGCTGCTAGGTTTCATAGTTAGCAAGCGGGGCATTGAGATCGATCCAATAAGGCCAAGGCTATAGCAGAAATGCCTCCTCCAAAGAACATCTCGCAATTAAGAGGGCTAATCGGGCGTTTGCAATTCATCAAGATTTATCTCCAGCATTCGCAAAGATGTCGCCCATTTTATGATCTCTTAAAAGGAGGGGCAAAATTCGAATGGAATGACAAATGCCAAGCAGCCTTCGATGACCTGAAAAGTTATCTCATGAATCCCCCAGTCTTACAGCCTCCTGTACCCGGAAAGTCGCTAATCCTATATCTCTCAGTTATTGAGGACTCCCTAGGAGCTGTCTTGGCACAACATGATGAATCTGGGAAAGAAAGGGCAGCATACTACCTCTCTAGGCTCTTCAACACCGCCAAATCCAAGTTCACCACCACGGACAAAACTTGTGCCGCACTCGTGTGGGTAGTCCAAAAGCTCAAGCACTATTTCCTTGCCCACGAGGTCAAGCTGATCTCGAGGATGGATCAACTCAGATATCTTCTCAAAAAGCCCATCCTCTCTGATCGAATGGAACGCTGGCAGAGTTTCCTCTCTCAGTTTGACATCTCCTTTGTGGTCCAAAAGGCCGTCAAGGGTTATGCCATCGCCGAGCATCTGTCCCATCTTCCGCTCCCTCACAGTGACTCCCTCCGAGAGGAATTCCCCGATGAGGAACTCTCAGCAATAATCAAAGACCCCTTCTGGTCCCTTCATTTCGATGGTGCACTCAACTCTCAGGGACGGGGCATTGGAGCCGTGCTGCTTACCCCGAAGGTATTACCATCCCCTTGCATATCAACTCACCTTCCCCGCTACCAACAACATGTCGGAGTATGAGGCTCTCCTTGCTGGTCTCAAGCATGCTTATCTGCTGGGGGCATCGCACCTCAGAATTATAGGAGACTCTCAGCTCGTCCTGCGGCAGGTGCTCTCAACTTACCGCACTCGTGACCCGAAGCTCAAGCCATATCAAGACCTGGTCACGTTATTGGCAAGGCAGTTCCGCAAGCTCATCTACATCCATACTCCTCGTTCCCAAAATATCTTGGCCGACCCTCTGGCGTCGCTAGCCTCATCCCTATCCTTCCCTCTGAGTCGCCGGACTGAGACAATCATCGTCCATGTCTCGATGTTCCATCTACCCAGGACCCTTGGTATAGCGACCTTAGGGCAACCTTAGAAGAGAGGGCTAGGAAGAGAGGAGCGCAGCAAGTCATGTTAACTGAGCTCGAGGAGATCTTGAATGAAGAAGAACTACCATGGTACTTTGAGATAGAGAAATACTGCAAGGATGGAACATATCCTGAAGGGGCAAGTGCAGAAGACCGCAGGGCCATTAGAAGAGGCCGCCTTGAGGTACACAGTTGTCGGAGAAGTTCTGTACAGCGAGCCTCTTAATGGAGTCCTTTTAAGATGCCTTACCGATGACGAGGCTTGGAAGATTGGTACATCTAGGTCCGTTGGTGTGTCAAGTGTCAACTCCATGCTGATAAAATCCATGCCCCTTCCTTTTCACTGCATCCACTCTCCACACCTTGGCCATTCTCCATGTGGGCTTTCGACATTGTTGGCCCTCTTGGTAACTCTAATGCTCAAACCAACAAAAATCATTTATCCTAACAGCGACTGAGTATTACACCAAGTGGCAGAAGCCGAACTTTCACAGAAATCAAAGCATCCACAGTATGCCGCTTCATCATGAGAAACATCATTTCGCAGTTCGGAGTGCCAAGCAGCATCGTCACGGATAATGGGCCACAGTCATTTCGCAAGAGCTCCAGGACCTCTGTAAGAATACACATCACGCTACATCATTCATGCCATATTATCCACAAGGCAACCAGGCTCAGGCATGCAGCAAAACAAAAACCATGAACTTGAAGCAACTAACAAAACCCTTCTTAAAATCTTAAAAAAGACCTGTGAATCGCATAAAATAATTCGCCGACTGGCCAGAAAAGCTAATAGAGGCTCTGTGGGCCTACTGTACCTCCGTCACACTGCTACGGACAAACCCCAACGCTCTCACTTACGGGATGGAGGTCGTAGTTCCATACGAGATCCTAATCCCTTCACTAAGGTTCCAATTAGACAAGGAATTTATCTTGACGAACGTCGAGAGGCGTTGCTAGTCCAATGGAGCTCTTAGATGAAAGACGGCTTATGGCATCCAACCATGTGCTTTCATATCAAAGGCGAATCTCAAGGTCTTTCGAAAAGAAGGTAATTGAGCGTAAATTCCAAGAGGGTGATATGGTCTTGAAATGCATTTCCATCAAACCCGAGGTCCTAGGTGCAAACTGCAACCTAATTGGCAGGGTCCGTACGTTGTAAGGGAAGTCTACCCTAGAAATGCTTACCGCTTAGTCAATGTTGAGGGCGTCGAATTGTCGCATCCGTGGAACGGGTTGTACCTCAAATGTTTCTATCCTTAGGCCTATAGGTGTGAGGCCGCAACACCTAGATGGGGAATAACCTCGTGTTGAAAGTCTAAAATCCCTCCCTAATCATCAAGGATCGTTCTAAGTTAGGATTAACACACACCCACGGCAAGCCCGGATAACTGCACTTGGTAGATGCTGCAACTGTGCGGGCTCTACTATAGCGAGGCATTGATCATTCTCACCTAATCGGTCAAAGTGTAGGAGCAAAGGGGTTGTAAGGGTGAGGTCGTCAACCTACAGCATACCCCGACGAGAGGAAGTCTCAAACAGGGACGGTCAAAATAACAAAGGGCAAAGAAGCAAAGAAACAAAAAGAAAAGAAAAATCCATAATACAACAGGGGCATGGCAAAGAGTGGCAAAGTCCCCGCGGGACGCTCATGAGCCCGGTCGTACGCATGCCCCAAATAGTGCAAGTCCATAGCAAAAGACCATAAAGTCCTTCCACAACATGCCTAATCTTTGAAGGGTATGTTGGAGGAAGTAGTCGAACCCAACATCCCTAAACCCACGCAAGACTTTCCTTAAATAATCTTTTGTTTCTCCCTATAAGGCTGAGTCACCCCTCGGGTAAGGCTTAACTAGTCGCAGCATCAACTAAGAGTAGTTTTCAAGGCATTGTCACCTCTCAACGCACATCCTAGCCTAGTGAGGTCTGTGGCGAAGATCGGAGTTGATCAAGACTCTAAACCAGTTGCTCGAACTGGTCTAAGTGTTGTGGCCCGAGGGTGCGAGTACCTTCCATCTCGTGCGTCTTATGTTAGGAAGGGCTAACGTCGGCTTAGACGCTCACCAAAACTCCAAAAAAACCAAATATCTCCAAAACTCCAAAAAAACCAAATATCTCCAAAAATCAAATATTTCCAACTAAAAAAAAACCAAATATCTCCAGAACGCGAAGAAAAACCAAATATCTCAAAAAATCAAATATTTCTAAAACTAAAAAAAAAACAATATTTTCCAAAACTCAAAAAATTCAAATATCTCCAAAACTCCAAAAACCAAATATCTTCAAAACTCCAAAAAATGATCAAATATTTTAAAAACTCCAAAAAAAAAATCAAATATTTCCAAAACTCAGAAATCAAATATTCTTAAAACTCCAAAAAATCAGATATTTCAAAACCTAAAAAACATCAAAATATTAAAAAAACTCAAAAAACGCAATGTTTTCAAAATTCCATGCCGTTTGCATTCGTTTGTTTATTGCATCTTTTGCCTTTTAATAAGGCTCTCCTCCCCCAGCTGGGTGCGGAGGTCTCCAGCCTCGATGCCAAGTCATGCCGCCTCCTCCACCTCTGCTTCCAGTACGCCGCCGCCTCTACCTCGTGGCGCCACCGCGACGCCTCCTCCACCACGTCACCCCCCCGCTGCCTCGGGGCACAGGCGTAGCTCCGCCATCTCCGCCTCGAGCGTGGTCGCCCGCGCCAGGGCGGTCCTCAGCTCCTGCTCCTGCAATATCAAACATCTGTCAGAACTCACGAAAGAAACAAAAAGCCCAGGGCATCTAAGTA
>JACBKR010001937.1:0-38428 GCA_014218235.1 Colocasia esculenta | reverse complement strand
GAATGATAGTGTGTATACTTTAGTGTTTAATAGCTTAATGTGAAGGTGGCATGTTTGAGTTTAAGTCTTTGTTTTACTTGCTGAGTCTTTGGACTCACCCTTGCTCGGCGTACAGGTGAGACAGGGTTGCTACTTTGGAGGAAGGCATAGCGAAGGTCGATCTATTGGAGGAGTAGATTTTAGTTGTACTTTTCTTTCTCAGCTTGAACAATATGTTGTATGGACAATCATTTTGGACAATGTAATTTCATTATCATGTAACAATGGGGATGCTGTCAATTTATTTGCTATATAGACTGTGGAATATGTGATGGTGATGAGCCCAAGTTGAATTGTTTATTTTAAACTCCGCTGTAGTAAATTGCTATTCACGTGTTTCAACCTATCGGCTAGCGTTGGGTTTTATCCCACTGTAATGACGCCCTTTATACCGATGGGGATTGGTATAATCGTACCGGTATGAAGAGGGTCGTTACAAGTGGCGGGCCTTCCAACAAATTTTCATCACTTCGTGGATCCTCTGTTTATTCTGAACAGTTTGGTTTTGTTGTAAATGGGTGTTTCTGCTTTCATTTTTCTGATCCTTGTGACCGCTATGTTGCCCAGTTAGGTAGCCCAGAGGGGGGGGTGAATGGGTCTTTAAAATTTATCAGCTAATACATGTTCACTAAAAATGTTCACAGAGAAATATACTTTGAAGAATTATTAGTGTTAGTAAAGAGAAACAACAATCACACAAAGACAATACACAACACAAGATGTATCCTGGTTCGGATCTCCTCTTCACTGGAGTCCTACGTCCAGTCCCTGAGCAACAACTCAGGATTTCACTAACTAGGGTACAGTCCCCCTATGGACACTACAACACCCAGCCCAGCTGGTCTTCTCTTCACAGCCGAAGAGGAACAAACACCTGGATACCCCACCAGGTCTTCCTTCTCAACAGAAGGGAACACACAAAGAAACAAGTAAGCAGGAGATTAAGCCCCTAGATCAAGCTTTGAAAAGCCAAGATCTGAAGCTAGGGACTGAGAGCAATGAGATCTACAAACAAAAGCTCACTCTCAGAACCAAACAAGCTCTCTCGAAAATCTACAAACAATGCAGAGAGCAAAGAGCTAATCAAATGGAATGAGGCTTGGCACTTTCTTAAGAACTCGCAGAAGACTTGATGATCAGAGAGTTTTCTATGACTGTCGTTCTCTATCTATTGTAGATATCACTTCTGGAGCTCCTTTCTTCAATATATAGCTTCAATTTGAAATCTGAACGTTGAAGTATCCGTTGCCTCTAGCTTTTGGTGGACGTAGACTGAGTGGCACTGGAAGCTTCCAGTCAACAGTCCTTTATCCATTTGTGCACGCAAAGAGATAGGATCTTCTGAAGTGTCCTTTGGCTTCTACAATGTCCAACGTTGTTTGACGAATGTTGTCAGAGACCTGCATACGTTAAATGCTAAAACAGTCGACAACTAGGCTGTCTCTTGTTGTCAGTCAACGTTGGTGTGAATATTCACCAAAATAGTAATGCCATTGCTGTTCTAAAATATGCATATGGAATAGACACGATAATGGACGATATCGACTGCATGTATGCAGAGATACGTTCAGTCTTCATTAAATGAACAACTGACAGAAGAATATGTGCGAAGACTTTGACTATTCAACCCGTTGAAAGGATAAGTCATATGTCAGTTGATTGATATGAATCAATGCATTTATGACTTATGAATTGTTATGCAACCAAACAGCAAATCGTGTGAGATATGAAAGAATCATTGTGATCATTGAGAAAATCATTATGATTACTTAAGAAATCAATGCGCAAAGCAATCGTTATGAGAACCAAAGAAATCAATGTGATTACTTAAGCAGTTGATGCTAAAAGTAAATTGTTACGACGTTTGAAGAAATCGTTGCGATAAGCAGTCGTTATGATAACTAAAGGAATCGTTATGATAGCAAATCGTTGTGACGTCTGAAGAAATCATTGCGATAAGCAAGCGTTATGATAACTAAAGGAATCGTTATGATAGCAAATCATTGTGACGTTGAAAGAAATCGTTGCGATAAGCAAATCGTTATGATGACTAAAGAAATCGTTACGAGAGCAAGTCGTTACGATGACTAAAGGAATCGTTACGAAAGCAAGTCGTTGCGATGACTAAAGGAATCATTACGAAAGCAAGTCGTTACGATGACTAAAGGAATCATTACGAAAGCAAGTCGTTACGATGACTAAAGGAATCGTTACGAAGCAGTCGTTACGATGACTAAGGAATCGTTACGAAAGCAAGTCATACGATGACTAAAGGAATCGTTACGAAAGCAAGTCATTACCATGGCTAAAGGAATCGTTATGAAAGCAAGTCGTTACGATGACTAAAGAAATCATACGAAAGCAAGTCGTTACGATGACTAAAGGAATCATTACAAGAGCAAGTCGTTACGATGACTAAAGGAATCGTTACGAAAGCAAGTTGTTATGATAACGATTTCTTTTGAATTCAAACGATGTTTCATTCTATGAAGAAATCGATAAGGCACTTCTGAAACCGTTATGAGGAAATCGTTACAGTTCTACTATAGTCGTTATGATTTATAAAGGAAACGATGTGTACTTAGAGAAATATCATACTTGATCTCACTATTGCTTCAGTAAGAATAATACTTACCAATTTGGTGATGACAAAAACTTCAATAAACTTCAGTAAATAGCACAAATAAGTTATATTTAAATCTGAAATTGTTTGCTATAGCTCACCATATGTATTTCAGAGCATGCAATAGTTCTCCCCCTTTTTGTCATTAAGCAAAAGGAAAATAGGACTGAGACAAAGAAGAGGAACAAGAAAAAGTAAAGAGCACACAAAGAGTGTATTTCATTAATTCTGAGAAGGTACAGGTAGATAATGAGCAGGGGACAAGAGAGAGGCATAATGAGAAATTATTTCTCAGGCCTGCTCTTCCTGCTTCTCAAAAAATGGCTTGAAAAACCCAAGAGATAGGGAATAGGTTGGTCCCATAGAGGGAGCCATCCTACGAAGATGAAGGGCCAACTGCTTCTCAAGGAAATCTGCATAGGAATCACAATCCAAATCTATTTTAAGAAGCTGACTTTTGCAAACCTCACAATGGCACAGCATGAAACTGGTCGAGTAGTGACAGGGTAGAATATCTGCTTGTGCTTCATATCCTTGCGCATGGCTACATAAACCTTGTACCGTTCAACCAAGTGAGATAGGGATCATTGACAAGGTATATGGAGTTCATATCCAGGAAAGTAGCTTCTGAGATAAGAGGTTCACCAACCCTGGCACGAGATTCATTCAGATCAGAAAGTTGTTGTGCGGAGAGAGGATAGAATCTGATCCAATCGTTAGGGTTCAATCTTTCACTTCGACAAGGCAGGAGCAAGAACTTCAGCACTGACATGGCCCTGGTGATACTCTCGAAACAGGAATCTGTGGGAAAGCAAACAGATACCCCTTCTAGACCTTAATTCTGCCCATGACTCTGGCAAAACGCTCAAAAATGATGAGCCTACAGAGGAATCCATTATTAGAGAGTTGAGAGGGAGGAAGGAAGGTAGCCTCAGGCAATTGAAGAGTGGCAAAGTCTACTGGATAGCTTCAGTGCTACGAGGGGAGCCAAGACTTTGAATTACTTGCCAAACTGACCCAGCTGGACTTCAGGTAAACGATGAAGATACCTATAATCATTAAACATCTTGAAGTGTCTGATCAGCGTTATCTCCTTCTGAATGAACGGTGCCCAGGAGTCCTTGTGATGGATCGGGAACCATCAGACAAGGTTAGGGTATGGTCCCTAGGAGGGAATCTGGCAGATTTGGCAAGTAAAAACTTATTGTAGAGAGCTTTATTTGAGCGACCGCATTTTTCTTCAGTTGGGATTCGGCTGAAGAAAGGATTTTAGATTTGAGGAATTTGGATAGAGAAGTGTAAGGTAAGATGGTGTTTAGATAGTCTGGAGATCTTGATGAGGAAGATTGAAGATAGAAGCAAAAACTACCTTAGAGAGGAATTCCTGTAAAGAGGTCTATTATTGGTGACCTCTGTCAGTGAAAACCATAAGGAGGATACAAAACTGAAGAGGAGTTAGAAGAAGAGGAGTTTTTTCTTTTCTTATGGACAGGACTAGAAGAGTCTATCCATGAATATGTTATCCAACCTTGAGGACAGATCGGAGAATGGCTTCCTCAAACTCATCCTTGATGGCCCTAAGGTAGGGACCATCAATCTGAGCTCCTCTAGAATGATTGCAATGAAGGAGGAGGGAATTTGGATGAAGAGAGAATGTGGGTTGGAAGAGGTAGGTTCAGAGGGTCCAAAGAATGAGGGACCAGAGGAGGAGGAGGCTCCATCTGAAGATGCTGGAGGAACCTCACTAAGAGGAGGAGGTGGAGGAATGGGAGAGACAGGAGGTGAAGAGGAATGTGTGTGAAATGGGGTAGGAGAGGAGATGGTTCTGAGTTGAGGTTGCTTGAAGGGTTGAGGTGCTAATGGGGCAGTGGAGGCCGAAGGTGGGAGAGGGAGGAACAGGGTCTGAGTAGGTGAAGGAGCTGGGGCTCTAGAGCTACTGCTGCTTCATCTGCCAAAACTTGCTCAGACTCAACTGGCCCTAATGGCCCTGATCCTGATCTGAGGCCCTGAAGGCCCAAACTCCACTGCTGCTGCCTGAGAAACAAAATCCAGCCTAATGGCCCAGACTCTTGATCTGATGGCCCTGATGGCCTAGCAACCTCTTCTTCATTTCCTTTACAAGGCTGAGCTGGAGGGGGAGGAGGAGCATGAGCTCCAACTACTTCAAAATCTTAGAGAGCATGGACTTCATGCTACCATTTCCTTGTTGAACCATTTCATAGCATTTCTTACTTGGGATAGCTCTTTGGTGGCTGATGCCTGGCTCATGAATATGGAGGAGTTTACATCAGATTGCAACGAGCATAAATTTTCTCCTTGAGCATCCAACCTTTCTATCACAGGCTTCAAATGAATTACAATTTTCTGACTCCGGGACCTCTGGAGTATCCGCAAGGAGAGGAACTTCCTTTCCTTTCTCCTTTGCTTGGTCCGCAGGTGCCTGAAGATCGCCATCATTATCTTCAGAGTCTGAGGAGCTTGCAGTTTCTCCTTCTCTGAATAGATTTTCTGGGGGTTTTCATTTCCCTCCCCCTGAGTCTCACTGCCCTTTTCAACACTAACTTCTTCTTCAGCCATAGTCTCCATAGGAACATTGGTTGAGCTGTTGCTGCTGCTTCGGATTGGACTGGGAGGTCTTCAATGTGGCCTGATGCCACAACACCTACTCCCTGAATATCCTCTGCTACTGAATGCTCCCCCTCAATGGGAGCATCTTCCATTACTACATCTTCTTGAACTGATACTTGCTCCTACTGGCTTGGAGCATCTTCCATGACCACTTCATCAGTGTGGCCTTCTGCCACAGATTCTGCTACAAGAGACTCACTTACCATTTGCCCCCTGAGAAATGGAGTCCAATGCAGTTCTAAGTAGAGTGGCTACTTGGGAAGATGGAAGAGGATCCTCTGGAGATTGCCCAATGGGCTCAATGTCTTTAGGAGGAATGTCCTCAATCCTTCTACTGGATCATCAACAACTGCTGCTTCTGGTGCTGGTGCTGCTGCTACTGCTGGTTTCTTCAACTGGAGCTGCTGTGGTACCGCTTGAACTACCTCTGCTGCTGCTGATTCTGCCACTGCTGCTGCTTCTGCTACAGGTTCATGGTCTTCTTGGGCTTCACCAAGATGGCTTCACCCTCAACAGCCCCGGTTTTAGACCATACACCATTGACTACAGAAAAACCACTTTTTCTCAAATTTCTAGACCTAATAGCTTGGCCCATCTTTGCAGATACATCACCCACTACACTTATCCCAAAATGATGAAAGATTCTAGTCAGGAGATGGGCATAAGGTAGGGAGATATTCAATTTCTCTTAAAGTCCCACACTTGGGATCTTGCAAACCTCATTCTCTCAATTATCAACTCTGCAGTGTTAATCTCCTGATTCTGGATAGCCCAGAACATCAGGTCTGAATCAGCCTTGGTGCATGAAGAAAAAGTTGCACTCCTTGGCACGATGATTTGACAGATTATGAAATGCAAAAGCTGTTAAAGGCACTGAGCTGGTTAATATCTAGCTTTCCATCCTTCAGCCTATACTCCGGGCCTATTATTCCCAAACCCTTGACATGAGTGTCCACATGTGGACTCCACTGCGACCGGAAGTAGAAACTTCAAATAGAGAGATGCTAACAATTCCCTAGTGATCCTGATTTGGGTTCCCTTGACCATAGAAGTCAGAGTCCCATCCTCCTCTGTCTTCAGACAGAAATAGAAAGCCTTGATGAGATCAAGATGACTTACATCAGACAGAGTAGCAATCTTCATCCATTTCAGCCTCTGCAAAGCTTCAATCAACTGCCCATCCCATTCTTCTCCAGGTCTGCTAATCCACTGCCTTGTGCCCACAAAGCTTGGTCTTCACAGAAGCGAACCTTGCTTGCTCATCTGCGGTGAGGAAGCAGCTATGTATCCCCCAACACTGCCAGAAACAACTGTAGAGGCCATGGAATCGAGCAGAAAGAGGTTCTGGAGGTCTGGAAGGGTGGTTGAAGGAGAAACCCTCAAGAAATTTCTGGCGGGAGAGGTTGAAGGCTTCAAATATAGTGGAAGTCGATGCGGGGGCAAAGGGTTATCGTCTCAAGCAAGAGAACGAAAGAGATAAAGAGGGGAGACGAATCGTTCTCATATAGATTACGGGACTTATGAAATAGAGGATAAATGCCCCATTTTGAAGAGGTGCGCCTTTATGGCAGAAAACGACAAACTCCGGTTTGAAAGAAATAAAGAATTACACAAAACGAACCGACAGGAGTATTTAAACTAGAGGATAATGTGAAATAATTGAGATACTTTGCTCACTTCAAGAAGAATAATTAATTTCGCTCTGAAATTTAATATTTCAGTTAACAGATAAATCTTTCACAATTTACACATGCCTAATTCCCTCTGAGAGAAGTAAACCTCTCTTCGGGTAAGGCTTTTGTGAAGATATCTGCTAACTGATTATTTGTATCAATAAAAGAAATTTCAATATTGCCATTAGCTACATGATCAAAATAAAATGATATCTAACCTAAATATGTTTGGTCCTTGAATGCTGTACTGGATTTTGGTAAGGTTTATAGCACTTGTGTTGTCACATAGCAGTGGGATTGACTTGATGTGTAGCCTATAGTCCTCAAGTTGTTGCTTTATCCATAGGAGTTGTATACAGCAACTTCCAGCAGCCACGTACTCAGCTTCAGCTGTTGAGTGTTACAGAGTTCTGCTTCTTGGAGGACCAGGATATCAGACATCCTGCAAGGAATTGACAACAGCCGCTGGTGCTTTTTCTATCTACTTGCATCCAGCATAGTCAGCATCAAATATCGTACTAAGTTTATTTCGCATGATTTTGGATACCATAATCCTAAGTCATGAGTTCTAGATAGATATCTAAATATTCTTTTGATAGAGATTAGGTGAGATTCTCTAGGATCTGCTGATACCTAGCACACATGCAGACACTAAACAATATATCAGGTCTACTGGCAGTTAAGTATAGTAAGGAACCTATCATACCTCTGTAGATCTTTTATCTACTTTCTTACCATCCTTGTCGCTGTCCACTTGTTGATGTACTCATAGTGTTGACAGTGGCTTGGCATTTTCAAATCCAAACTTCTTTAAGAGCTCCTTGGTGTATTTGGCTTGACAGATGTGGGTGCCATCTTTTCCTTGGTTAATTTGTAGTCCAAGGAAATAATTGAGCTCCCCCATCATGCTCATTTCGAATTCTCCCTGCATTAACTTTTCAAAATACTTGCAAAGAGATTCATCAGTAGATCCAAAAATTATATCATCTACATAAATTTGCACAAGTAATATGTGTTTAACTTGGATTTGATGAACAATGTACTATCTACTTGACCTCTAGTGAAACCATGGTTCAGTAAAAATGAGCTAAGCCTTTCATACCAGGCCCTAGCTGCTTGTTTCAAACCATATAAAGCTTTATGTAATCTAAAGACATGATTAGGAATTCTGTGTCATCAAAACCCAGAGGTTGTTCCACATAAACTTCCTCTTTAATAAAGCCATTTAAAAATACAGATTTAACATCCATTTGAAATAATTTCAAGTCTAATGCTGATGCATATGCAAGTAAGATTCTAATAGCCTCAAGTCTAGCTACAGGTGCATAGGTTTCATCGAAATCTATGCCTTCCTCTTGGGAATAGCCTTGAGCTACCAATCTGGCCATATTTCTTAAGATCACACCAGCTTCATCCAATTTATTTCTGAACACCCATTTGGTGCCAATAACTGGATGATCTGATGGTCTAGGAACAAGTGACCATACATGGTTTCTCTTGAACTGATTCAGTTCATCTTACATGGCTAAAATCCAATTTCATCAGTAAGAGCTTCATTGACTGTCCTAGGCTCTATTTGAGAAACAAAAGCTAGGTAATCACAAGGAATTACATTACCTCTTGTTCTTACCCTACAGTTGGATCACCAATGATGTTTTCAGGTGGGTGATCTTTCTTGTATCTCCATTCCTTTGGAAGATTTTCATGTTCAATGTCTGTTTGTTGCAGGTCTTCAGAGGTAGATCTTCCTTGTCCTCAATTGATGTATTCTTTAACTTCATGGACAAATCATCTGCATCATCAATGTCACTATCTTCTTCCTTTCTCAAGGAAGGGTTAGTTTCATCAAAGATAATGTATACAGATTGCTCTATCAATAGTGTACGCTTATTAAATACTCTATAACCTTTGGGTTTAGAAGCATACCCCATGAAGATGCCTTTATCTGATTTGGCATCCAACTTACCAATGTCTCTTTTGCCGTTGTTTTGAATGAAGCATGGACATCCAAAAGTTTTGAAGTGATTGATCTTTGGCTTCTTTCCCTTGTACAGTCATATGGCAGTCTTCTTTAGGATTGGCCTGATCATCACCCTGTTGATGATATAGCTTGTTGTATTCACTGCTTCGGCCCAAAAATAGTTGGCAAATCATATTCTGACAGCATTGTTCTTGCCATGTCCAAAAAGTTCTGTTCTTTCTTTCAGCAACTCTGTTCTGCTGTGGTGTCCTTGGTGCTGAGAAGTTGTGCTCAATCCCTTGGTCATCACAAAATTTTTCAAATTTGTCATTCTGGAATTCTCCTCCATGGTCTGACCGGATTCCAACAATGCAGTACTTCTTGTCTCTTTGTACCTTTCTGCTGAAACATACAAAACTGTCAAATGTGTCATATTTGTGTTCCAAGAATGACACCCATGTAAATCTGGAATAGTCATCTAGAATCACAAATCCAAATTCTTTCCTCCAAGACTGGTGGTCCTCATTGGCCCAAACAATCCGTGAAGGAGTTCTAAGGGTTTAGAGGTGGTTACCACAGTCTTTGACTTAAGGAACTCTTAGTGTGCTTCCCTTTTGCACACGGTCTGTAGATACCATCCATTTTAGTGCTGACCTTTGGTAGACCTTCCACAAGACTTTTCTTTATGAGCTTGTTCATGCCATCCAAACTGTTTGTGGCCCAATCTTCTGTGCCATAGCTCAGTTGACTGTTCTTTGCTGGCAGCTAAACAACATCTTGATCTTTGAGTTCTTCAAGGTACAGTACATATAGATTCTTTTCTTCGTTAGCTTCAAAGATAACTGCTCCATCCTTCATAATGTTGCACTTGGATTCTTGAAATTTGATTTGGTGTCCTTTATCACATAGTTGGCTGATACTTATAAGGTTATGCTTTAGACCTTTGACACATAGAACATCTTCAATAATAGTTTTTGTTGTTGCTTCCACAGATCCACTCCCAATAACAGTCCCTTTCCCATTATCTCCATAGGTGACTATTCCTTCTTCAGCTTCTAGATGAGAGAATAATCTTTTATTTCCTGACATGTGCCTTGAGCACCACTATCCAAATACCATTTGGATGCTCGAAGGTTACCCTGAATGAAAACATTAAGTTTTAGGTACCCAATTCTTTTTGGGTCCTTGTTGGTTAGTGTCATCAATTTTTTCCTTTTATTACCCATTTCTTGTTCTTAGTTGGACATGTTTTTTTTGTGTGTCCTAATTTATTACAGTGGCTGCAGCATGTTATTCTAGTTACCTTTTCATATGAGGCATATTTAAAGTTAGATTTATATGATGTCTCTCTTGTTCTTCTAGTTACCTTTTCATATGAGGCGTATTTAAAGTTAGATTTATTGATGTCTCTTGTTCAGTTACAAATTTAGGGTTTGATATTTTTTGGATAAATAATGGTTTCTTCATTGTCTCGAGGGGTGTATCATATTCCTTGTTTATTCTTCCCTGATCGTCTAGCACCTTCTCATACTAAGGAATTTTTACCATTAGTAATTTCTCCAGCGTTTTTGACAGTTTGTCATTTTCTTCACTTAAGGCTTTGATTTCTATTCTTAGTTCATCTGATTTCTCCTATTTTTCTAATCTGATTATTTGTTCATTCTTATCTTTTAGATCCTCACACAATAGATCATTTCTTCTTTTCAGTTCAGATACTTATTTTTCTAATTATTCATTTTATGATTTTAAATCTGAGTTTGTGTTTTCTAGACAGGCAATACTCTTCTTACTAGCTTTTAGTAACTTAGATACATTTCTATATTTATCATATAGTTCATTAAATGCTTCTTTTAAATTGTCTGAATCAGAATCATTGCATGAATCAAAAGAGGAGTCAGAGGTTACCTTTTCATCTGTATTGGCCATGAAAGCTAAGTTGGCTTCTTCTTCTTTCTCACTGCTCTAGGTTGACTCACTGTCAGAGTCACTGCTATTCTCCCACGCAACTGCCATTGCTTTCTTTTTGAACTTTCTGAATTTTCTGAAGTTGTCCTTCTTCTTGTATTCACCTTTCTTGAGCTTTGGACATTCTGCCTTGATGTGTCCCGGCTTCTTACACTCATAACATATCGGCTCGGTCTTCTTCTGATCTTTTCCTTCTGATTTCTTGAACTCCTTGTGTTTCTTGAAGTGTCTACTACCAGATTGGAACTTCTTCTTCTTTGCTAGAATGCGTTGTAATCTCCTGGACAACATTGCTTCTTTATCTTCACTATCCTTGTTGTAGACACCCAGTTCTAGCTAATGGGTTGAACCACATTTCTTGTCACCTTAGTGGGCCCCTAGTTGGTCACTCACCTTGAGCCCATCATCAGCCTTGATTTGAGCCCATTTGCAATTTAAATTGCCTTGAAATCCTGCCCATTATCACTTTGAGAGAGTCCTTAAGCATCAATAACTCTTATCCTTTCATGTGGTTGGCTGATAATTCACATAAATTTCGATTTCATAGTCGCGACGCATCGTAGCGCGTGTCTCGGTGTCGCGTTGATGCAAGCCACCGCGACAGCCCATGCTTATCCATGCACGTGGGCATACTGTCGCGTCGCCCTGCCCCATTGCGTCTCCAAGTCGCGGCCCTACGATACGCTGCGACAGCAGCTGCGCATGCAGGCCTCCGCAACACCTCCTATTTATCCTCCTATGGTATATCTTTATCCCTAGGGAATATCTCAACCCCTTGGCGAGATTTGCCCCAGGGACTCTCCTTGAGGATCCCAAGGACTCTCCCATGCGATTTTGGGTGGTCTTTATCTCCATTTGATCATTTAATTATTTATGGTATTCTCTTCTTCTATATTTCATAATACAAGGCCCTTCATAAATCATAGGGGGGTCCCATTTCTCTCTTCAAGCTCTAAAAAGCAAGGCCCTCCTCAAGAAGGAGCCCCATTTTTCACCTCGAAGGGCTGCCGAAATCTCCTCTACCAACACTTAGACTCGTAGTCCTCCATTTTCCACTTTTCCCACACATCCCCCTCCACAAAAGCTACTCATTCCTTCATCAACGGAGGTGTAATGTGGTGAACGGCGACTCCACACTTCTCTGAAGCCTTTGCACAACATTTGGATGATCATCAAGCCAGGCAGTCCCCTATGGGGCTCATCCTCTTCCCCTTTCTCTTTTTCTTCATTTCTTCATGCATCTCATTTATTTTCTAGATATTGCATCTATTTTCCACCCACATTTTCCACACACCCAAGGGGTTTAAAAACCACCCCCAGTTCCGTTCCCACCATGATCTCATGTTTCCTTCATTTTTAGAATAAATACTACACTTAACACGTTTTAATAGCTTTTTTCTGTGTTTCTTTTTGTTTTGGCAGGCACCCAAGCTTTTCCACGAGGAGCTCTTGTTCTCCAGCCGCTGGAGGTGGAAGAAGGTCCACACTCGACATCTCCCGCACACAGAGAAAGCGACAGCAGAGGACGATGCGATAAGAGACGCGTCCGGCGGTGGCGACGCGTCACCAGCATGTTCGCGGCAGGTAAGACTACCCGCGACACCAGGTCCGCTCTCCTTTCTCTTTCCATTTCCTAGTTAATTTAGCCTGTATCATTCTCTACTCGTTAGGCAACTTGCTAGGTGGCGATCACATTCCTACTTTCTACACTACTAGTTTTTAGTACATGTTTGTGTTGGGGGGGGGGGCACAATCCCCGTGATTACACCTTTTGGCGATCACGGTGGGACCTTCAGTGCTACCCTCGTGGATTTAGTTTGCCTGCCTGCCATGTTTTATTCCTTCTTTGTGCTTTTGGTGCCCTGTTAGTCTTTTGTTCCTTGTTTCCTGCATTTTTGGCGCTCGGGTCTTGTCGCGGCGTATGGCGGTGACGCGATAAGATCACCTCGTCCGGAAAGGACGCGTTAGCAGGTCAGTGCTTTCCTTCTCATATCTGTCTTAGTTTGCTTCTATGAGATCATGCATCCCTGTATCAGGTACTGTCGTGTTTCTGGATGTTAGGATCCTGTTAGGATTCAGATTTTCCTTTTATTTTTTTACTTGTAAGTTTTCGGGCTCTGACGCGGCGTGGCGCGCAGATGCGACCAGGTCGCGTCGAGGGTAAGCGTCGCGTTAGCAGGTATGCTTTGTATGTTAATGTCTTGATCTATGAACCGCTTCTGAGTGCTTCCTGATTTATCCTGTATTAGTTTAATGTTTTGTGCTTTTATCACCTTTTAGGGTAGTCTGTATGAGTCTGGTTTGGTGACTTTCTTTGTTCTCGGGGCTCTGTTCTTATCGCGACAGGCCGCCCTTTTCGCGGTGTACACGGCCGCTGCGACTTTATCCGAGAACTTTTTATTCACCCTGTTATGTTTTTACTTGACACTTGTGCATACATTTTGGGCACTTGGGCCCTTTGCATACACTTTTCATCCCATTTGTTCAGGTTCCCCCTTGGTTGAGTGAGCCCTCTCACCTACGAGCACTCGTAGGCTGACTCGGGCCCCCTCCAGGACCTCCGTAAGTCCTCGTGACCGTACGCACATTACGTTCACCGGGCCGGTGTACCCGTCGTACCCCTTAGTCTGAGCCACCCTCACGTGTGAGTGTCCCACCCCTAGCTACACCGGAGGACTCGAGTTCATCCTATCAGGGTCCACTTGACCGAGTGACATCCCCTTAATCAATTTATTTCAAGGTCAAGTGCGAACTTTAAGAAATTTGTGCATTAATCATGACAACTTAATGTTCGGTTCATCCCTCCTCATCTCAGTCTTTCTTTCTATGCTAGAGTCTAGGTGTTGTCAGTATCACCCCCTATTTTGTTTCAGGCTGCATGCGTCATTGTTTAGGGAGATCGAGTCAGTCCCCTCCGATCCTTGTATTCTATCATAATCCCTTGTTCGACATGGACCAATTAGGGTCCTTGCCGACGATGTCCTGCCTATCGGGCTGCTCGAAGAGGAGGCCCAACCCCCTGCGGCCATACTCCCAGTGCATATCCAATCCCCCCTTGTCATCGAGAGTCAATCCCGTCCTCCTTCTCCTCCAGGGGGAGATGACCCCCATTTGCAATTCAGTCAGCTCCTTCCCCATCTCACTCCGGACCAAGTCCGTGAATTCTAGCCGCTACCAAGGGGAAGTGACCTCTATCTCCCCAGGTCAAAGTTCAGTCTGACTAGCGGATCCCTCCGCCCATATTGCCTCAGTATCCCATCTTTCTTCCTCAGGGCAGACCCCACACCCCTCCATCCTTGGGCCATCCATTTCTCGGAACCGAGCTACCCTCCTGCAAGAGAGGTCCGGCCTCGATCCCCTCCAACTTCAACATATTATATGACTGAGCCTACTCCCCTCCCCCGTGAGAGGTCTCACTCTTTTGAGCAATCTCGTTCCCTTGTTTCCGCACATCATGTTCAAACCCCCTCCGACTTCTTCGCAGAGTGGACAAGTATGAAAAAGGAGTTACATGACCCCAGGAGACAAATTGATCCTCGCAAGGTAGCCGATATTGCTCTCCCATCATTCCAATACCTCTGGGTACCACCCCAGTCGGAGCTCCCCGTTTACCGGCGATACTCTAGGGTAGGGACCCATATGTTCATTTAAAAGATTTTGTTTATGAATCTGCACCGCACAAGTATGACCGCCACCTCATGGCATATTATTCAGAAAATCTTTAGATGGTCCAGCTCTGGAATGGTTTATTCTTTGCCCCCGGAGGAAGCCGAGGATTTCCAGATTGTTCAGAGAGGTTTTCACAGCAGTTTCAAGATCGGGTCGACCCGAATACTCTTTTGTAGATCTGGTAGCTGAAAAGATGAAGCCCGAAGAGGAGTTCTCGAATTATGCTGACCGGTGGCGTTCACTGGCCGCCAAGGTCCGCTGCCCCATGCCGGAGGAGGAGAAAGTCAAGCTATTGATCTCCAATGCCACACCAACCTACCGAGCCATCTTAGCCATGAATGACATTACTACCATGCACCAGCTATACAGCCGAGCCCGTTTCATTCAGACTCAACTCAAGGACTCGCCTATACACTCTATGTTTGAGACCCCTAAATCTCGTTACAACAGAAGCCCTAAGGCCCAGTCACCGAGGGGATCCAAACCAACGAGCAAGTAGGTGCGGTAAGTAACCCCCAAGGCCTAGTAGGTAGGTCTCCATACACCCAGCATCCTCAGCAGCCATGGAGTAACAATAGGCAGCAACCTCCCTAAGGTCAGAACCCTCCACAAGATCAGCACCAGTATTCTCAAGTTCCTCCCCCTCAAAATGGCTATGCCCCCAGAAAGTCCAATGGACCCAAAAGAGCCCAGTATCCTCCTCTGCCCAAGTCTCTGGCCGATGTCTTTACAGCCCTCATGTCCTTGAATGCCCTTAGACTCCCTCCTGAGAAGGCAAATTGGAATATGGCAGCAGACCAAACATAGTATTGTGTCTACCATCGCCATCCGGGCCACAATGTGTCGGATTGCTTTCAGTTCTGGGACATAATATACGACCTTCATGAGCAGAACCAAATTGATTGGGTAGAAATGAAAAGGTTGATTCAGACATTGAGAGACCAGCAGGGTCAGAGGCAACAGCAGCAACAGCAAAGCACAGCAGCCGCAACAACAACAACAACAACACCACCAGTTCCAGCCATCATCCACCATCCACCACCCGAAGCTCGGGTGGCCTTCGACGATGAGCATGAAGTGGGCCAGCTTTTGGTTATCCCCTCTCACAATCAACCCCCTACCTCCCCGCTTACATCCACTGGGCCTCCCCTCCTTCCACCCACTAATCGCCACCATCACCTCACCATCCTATAACCCCCCAGTCATATCACCATTGTCCCTTCGTCCAGCAACATCTCTCTCTCCCTACGCCAGCGCCATTACTAGCCAACCCCTCCATCCTTGACACCTCACCCCTCCACTCCACCATAACCTCGCCCTGCGGAGCGGGCGGATGTTCCATCGGATGTATCCTAATGCGTCCGTATCCATGCCAGGTCAACCAGCGCAGCAGTCCAGCACCCACCGCAACAAGATATGAAGAGATAGACCCGGTCCAGGGGACCCAATATGACATTCTGAAGCATTTGGATCAAACCCCCGCCAAAATATCCATATTAGAGCTGATCAAAAGGTCACAGACTCACCAAGATGCCCTAAGGGCCTTCCTGCAAAGAGTCATGGTCAGTGAGGACATGAACCCCGACAACCTGCCTTCAGTACTTTCTATTGTGAACAGGGGACCCACTATTTCCTTTTCTGATGGTGAATTAGCTGCCCCCGAAGCTAGGAAGATGACTTTGTGCGTGACACTCACTATAAACAAGGTGGCCACTGATGCAGCGCTAGTAGATACAGGGGCTTCCATTAATGTATGCCCGTTGAGCACCCTAAGAGCCTGCAACATCTCATACCACCAATTGCAGCCTACCCCCACAACCATAGCTGCCTACGGCAATTCACGACGTGCCTGTCATGGGATTGTCACGTTGCAAGCAGAGCTAGGGCCACTTGTTATGTCAATTGAATTTTATGTGTTGAACATCGATCACACTTACAAGGCCATCCTGGGGCGCCCGTGGATTGAATCACTAGGGGCAGTACCTTCCACGGCACATCAATGTTTAAAATTCCCCTTCCAAGGGCGGATAGTCAAGGTTAAGAGCGTAGCAACGACCCACACAGTGGAAGCAGTTGAGAGGGTATTGCCATCAGTCTGGCCATCGAATAAGCCTATTATCTCGGTACTTGATGTGAACTACCCATGGGCTTATACTTTCTCTTCTAACCGCCCGATTGGGTCCCCATCGTGATAGCTGTCAGAAGGATGTTACCACGAATGCAAAAGGTTGGAATATCATGTTCAGGCTCGGTTATCAATCAGGGAAAGGCTTGGGTGCTCATCTCCAAGGGAGGACCAAGACAGTGGCCAGCACATAGAAGTTCACAAAACATGGTCTAGGATACTCAGAATGGGCTGCATTCTCATTTTCTGCACAGTCAGACCATGGCCCACTCTCCTGGACACTGTATGACATTTTGTCAGAGGGCCGGTGCAGCCTGGTACATACTACAGTGGAAGAGGCACCAAGGTCGGCATACCAAGCCCTGGAAGCACAACGACCCAACAAGAAGAAGAGAGTCGAGACGATACAGAAGAACCTGATCTTGAAGATTTGATTTCGTCACTCAGCTTGTTATTTGAGGAACCGGAAGCCGAAAAAGAAGAGCCAGAATTCAGAGGATCTCAGCCGCTTGTTCAGTGAGGATGACGAGCCACAGTCTCAAGCAGCAGCATTATCAGCATCAGCAGCCACCACCAAGCGACAGTTGCTTGGATTTGGTGAGAAAATTGAGATAGTCAGTTCAGCCATTCAAACAAGGAGCTCTGACAGGGTTTTCCCGGCCTCCCATCCATTTCATTTCATCCATCTGTGTCTATAATTTTGATTTTATTCCCTTATCTCCCTCCTCATTCTCCAATTTTCCCCCGACGCTCTTGAAGCGTTAATCCGCCCTTCACCTCTCTTCACCATCTTCCTTAATGGCTCGGTCCTGTCCTTTTTTCCGAAGCCTTCTAATGTAATGTAGTTTTTTTCATAGTTCAAAAAATAATAATTGAATCAAAAAATAAAAAAATAAAAAAAAAAAAATCAAAAATCAAAAAATTAAAAAAATAAAAAAAATGTGTGTTCCTTCATTCGTCTTTTCCCTTCTTTTTCTTCGGACGGCGATCCCCGTCTTCTCCTTCCCCTTTCTTCGGACGGCGATCCCCGTTCTTCTCTCTCCTTTTCTTCGGAGACGGCGATCCCCGTCTCCTTTTCTTTTTATACTCACCCTTCCCACTTTTTGCCTTCAGTTGTCTAGCTCTCGCACTCTCCCCGCCGACGGCGATCCCCGTCACCCTCGCATTTCCCTCTGCTTCGACGGCGATCCCCAACACTCCTTCTCTCCTGCTGGCGCGATCCCCGTCACTCCCCTTTCTCCTGGGCGGCGATCCCCGCCCTTCTCCTCCTTCTCCTCAATCTTTGCTTTCTCCTGTTGACCACATGGTCATTTTGGGCGATCTGGATAGGGCCTTCTGTTCCCCTGCACCCCAATTCTCCTGCCCGCACCCTGAGCTCGGGTGGCCTGCCCCCTCCTCCAGTCCCATCGGAGGACCATTGCGGCCCTGCCGCACCCTTTCCTTTCCTTTCCAATAAACCTCTGGACACTCCTCCAGAGCCTTTGTAAATATCAATCTGGTCTAGGTTCAGGGGAGAATCTAGCAAGTCCCGTCCCCGTCTAGGAAGAAGAAGGGTAGTGGCATACCCCTAGTATCTGTTGGACCTAGTGCAAAGGTGTGGCGCTCTTCTAGCTGTCGAAGAGTTCGTCCAAGAAGCTGTAGTCTGAACAGAGGATTTGAGTAAAGAGGAAGGGCTAGATGATGGATTCGGAGTGTATGAGATCTTAGCCGAAGATGACCCATCGGATGAAAATGATTGCGAGATAGAAGATGCTGTCGAGATGTATGCTAGCGGCATGAGAGATTTGATGAACCAACCTCGGCAGTAGATGAACCCACCAAAGAGGTAAACGTGGGAACAAAGAGGACCCAAAGCTCTTAACCATAGCTTCCAGTCTCCCTCCTGAAGAAGAAGAGGCACTAATGTTAAGGGAGTTTAAGGATTCCTTTGCCTGGTCCTATGACGACATGCCGGCTTGACCCCGAATTGGTAGAACATAGGTTAATTTAAAGCCAGGGGCAGTTGCCGTTAAGCAAAAGCTAAGGAGGTTCCTCCCCACATTGCTTTGAAGATGAAAGAGGAAATCGATAAACTACACAAAGCCAAGTTCATCGTGTAGTCCTCTATCCATTGTGGGTGGCAACACTAGTCCCGGTGATGAAGAAAGACGGAAGGGTGCGCATTTGCATAGACTTCCGGGACTTAAATAGGGCATGTCCAAAGGATGATTTTCCGTTACCCACTTGGATGTCTTAATTGATAACACTGTAGGGTTCGAAACTCTATCATTTATGGATGGGTATTCAGGCTATAATCAGATTCGTCTAGCCCTAGAGGATTAAGAGAAAACCTCCTTCACCACCCCATGGGGAACTTATTGCTATGTGGTCATGCCGTTTGGATTAAAGAATGCCGGCGCCACCTATCAAAGGGCAATGTTAGCTATCTTCCACGACATGATTCATATTGATGTTGAGGTATACGTGGATGATATCGTGGTGAAGTCTCGGACCAGAAGAGAACACTCCTCCGTGCTTGCCAGAGTGTTTCGTCGCGCACAAGAATACCAATTGAATGAATCTAAAGAAGTGCGTATTTGGGGTTTTCTTTCAGGCAAGCTGTTAGGCTTCATAGTTAGCAAACGGGGGATTCAAATAGACCTGCACAAGGCCAAGGCGATAAATGAAATGCCTCCTCCCAAGAACATATCCGAGCTTCGAGGTTTGATTGGTTGGCTTCAGTTTATAAGGAGATTCATATCTCAGCACTCCCAAAGATGTCGTCCCTTCTATGAGCTGTTGAAAGGAGGAGTCAATTTTGAATGGAACGCCAAGTGCCAAGAGGCCTTCGATGAACTCAAGAGTTATCTCATGAATCCGCCCGTGCTTCAGGCGCCTATCCCTGGGAAACCCTTAATCCTATATTTGTCAACCATTGAGGACTCCCTAGGAGCTGTCCTTGCTCAACATGACGAATCTGGCAAAGAAAGGGCAGTCTATTACCTATCTAGGCTCTTCAATCCCTCTGAGCTCAAACTCACTACGATGGAGAAAACATGTGCAGCGCTAGTTTGGGTAGTGCAGAAATTGAAGCACTACTTCCTAGCTCATAAGGTGAGTTTGATTTCTAGAATGGACCCTATTAGGTATCTCCTGGAGAAGCCAGTCCTCGCCGACAGATTGGCACGCTGGCAAAGTTTCCTCTCTCAATTCGATATCACCTTTGTAGTTCAGAAAGCCATAAAAGGGTATGCCATTGCTGAGCACCTTGCTCACCTTCCTCTCCCCCACAGTGACACGGTTCAAGAGGAATTCCCTGATGAAAACCTGTCACTCATCTCTCACGATCCCTTCTGGTCGCTCCACTTTGATGGAGCTCTCAATTCTAGGGACGGGGCATAGGTGTTGTTTTGCTCACCCAGAAGGGATCACCATTCCTCTAGCCTATCAGCTCCAATTCTATGCCACCAACAATATCTCCGAGTATGAGGCTCTCCTTGCCGGCTTAAGCTTGCCTACCTCTTAGGCGCGCGTCATCTCAAGATCATAGGAGACTCTCAACTCGTCCTTCGGCAAGTCCTTTCTACTTACCACACTCGTGACCCTAAACTCAAGCCCTATCAAGATCTGGTCACACTCCTAGCCAAGCAATTCCGTCAACTCACTCATCTACATTCATACTCCTCGCTCTCAAAATATCCTGGCCGATGCCCTCGCATCCCTGGCCTCCTCTCTCTCCTCCCTCTCAGCCCAGCACTGAGACAATCACCGTTCAAAGGTTAGAGGCTCCCTCCACTCAGGATCCTTGGTTCGTTAACCTTAGGAGCTCTCTAGTTTTGAAGGCAGAGAGAAAAGAAGCAAGGAGTTATTGCTTGTGGAGCTAGGAGAAATGATGGAAGAAGAAAGGCCGTGGTACCATGAAATTGAGCAGTATTGCGGGACGTACCTTCCCCGAAGAAGCTGAAGCAGAGGACAAGCGAGCCATCCGTAGAGCGGCGTTAAGGTATACCCTTATTGGTGAAGTGCTCTACAGACGCGCTCTAAATGGAATGCTCCTCCGATGTTTGTCGGACGAAGAAGCTTGGAAGGTAGTGGAAGGATCCCATTCCAGTGAATGCGGAGGGCATGTCAATAGCCAAATGTTGGCTAAGAAAATTCTTAGGCAGGGCTACTACTGGCCGACCCTAGAAGAAGACTGTGCCACCTACGTTCGTAGGTGTGTCAAATGCCAGATCTATGCCGATAAAATCCATGCTCCATCCTCCTTGTTGCATCCACTATCTTCCCTTGGCCTTTCTCCATGTGGCCTTTGATATCATCGGGCCTCTTGGTGATCCTAATGCTCAGATAAAACAAAAATCTTTCATTCTTACGCTACTGAGTACTTCACCAAGTGGGCCGAAGCTGAAGCATTTGCAGAATCAAAGGTTCACCGTGTGCAAATTCATCATGAGGAACATCATCGCGCGGTTCGGAGTGCCAAGCAGCCTCGTCACCGACAATGGACCACAGTTCATATCTCAAGAGCTTCAGACCTATGTAAGAAATTCAACATTTCCTTGCATCATTCGTCTCCATACTATCCGCAGGGCAACGGCCAGGCCGAAGCCACAAATAAAACGCTTTTGAAAATTCTAAAGAAAACTTGTGAGTCTAATAAATTTGCTGATTGGCCAGAGAAACTGTCGAGGCTCTGTGGGCCTACCGCACCTCCGTCCGCACGCCCACTGGGCAAACTCCATTCTCACTTACTTATGGGATGGAGGCGGTATGTCCACACGAGATCCTCATTCCTTCGCTAAGGGTTCAGCTAGACAAGAACTTAATCCGATGAACATCGGGAGGCGTTACTTGTACAGCTAGAACTCTTAGACGAACGGCGTTTAGCTGCAGCCGATCATGTTCTTGCATATCAAAATAGACTCTCAAGGTCTTTTCAAAGAAAAGTGATTGAGCGTAAATTTCAACAAGGAGACATGGTTTTGAAGCGAATTTTATAAACCTGGAGGTCCGAGGTCCAAATTGTCAGCAAACTGGAAGGGTCGTACGTCGTTAAGGAAGTGTACCCCGGAAACGCGTATAGGCTAGTTAATGCCGATGGTGAGGAGCTCTCTCACCCATGGAATGGGTTGTACCTTAAAAGATTCTACCCTAGATAACAACACCAATTTGCAAAAAAGAATGTTGTTGGCCATATGCCTCACTCCCCCTCATTGTGGTAAATGATCTCTATGTCCGGCCACACACACCACACGGCGACCTAAGGCCAATTCCCCTTTGTTTATGGTGTTTTCGCTCAGCCCTCGTGTAGGGAACCTGAGGTCAATTCTCTTCTCACTCGGACAAGGTCCAGGGCAAAGGGGGCTAGCATGTAGACCAGCAAGCGGTATGGATCATGTGTATGAAGTCTCAAAGAGGGACGGTCAATTCAAAGAAAAAAAAAAAAAGGAAATGATGAAAAAGTGAAGGAAAATGATAAGAAAATAAGGGGCATGTCAAAGAGTGGCAGTACAGTTCCCCGCGGGACGCCCTTGAGCCCGGTCGTACGCATGCCCCCAATCAAAAAGAGCAATGACCTTAAAGTCCCTAACAACAGACGGATTTCACATGTAACATACCCATTGCAAATCTTACAAGCCAGTAACCCCGACCCCAAGACCAAGTCTTGTCTCATTGCTAATCTTCCTATCCTCCCTAAAAGGACCAAAGAACCCCCACACCCTGGTCTGTGTTGGAACATCAACATTCAAAGGGGTAAAAAACCTTAGTAAGCCAAAGATGAATGCACGCTGCACATAGATATTATTCGCCAAACAAGAGATGGAAATGAGGTCCATGGCTAATTACTCAAAAAGCAAGAGGTGTTGTTATCAGAAAATCTCAAAAAAAAAATCTCAAAAAAAATAAAATTCAAAATCAAAATCTCAAAAAATAGAAAATCCAAAATCAAAAATCAGAAATCTCGAAAAAAATTCAAAAAATCAAAATCCAAAATCAGAAAATCTCAAAATTTCTAAAAAATAGAAAATCTCAAAAATCAAAAAAATCAAAAATCACAAATATCCAAAAAAATCAAGATCAAAAAATCTAAAATCTAAAAAAAAAAATAAGAAAATCTCAAAAATCCAAAAAATCAAAAAAAAATCAAAAACCCAAAAGATGTGTGTACATATCATTTTCCTTTAGCATGCTTGTTTATTTTCCTTTCCGCCTATTAATAAGGCTCAGCCCCTTGACAATTACAAGTCATTTTCATGTTTATTTAAGCGCAAGGGGCTGAGTCAAAGAGCAGATCTAACCTGTTTTGCTAATTGTACAGGGCCAGGTAATTCTAAGGGACACGCAGCATTGTACTCAGTACTCTCGTTCGCCTCCCGTTTTGATCTCATCTCACACTCGTGTCAATTATAAATCATTCATTCCATATAAGTTGACATGAAATAAAATTCACTAAGTGATGAACAATATGTACAAGATGGGGGGTGGCTCACAAGTCTCCTCACTGACCACCACCACTCTCCCCGGATCCCTCCTGCTCTATCCGTGGTTAGTAGCATCTCCCACCACACTCCTCCGCCACTCTGGGCACTTGCCGCCTCGCCTCAGCGGCGCCTCTCCTCCTCCTCGTTCCTCCGACGACTGGAGAACCTGCTAGATACTGACAAACAGAGGCGCCCATCGCTCTGCTGGCGCTCGCCCCGCTCCTACTCTTGCTGTGTGAACGGCCTATGGCCGTCACTATCTCCCGAAGGCTTCCGGGACACTGCCTGCTGTTCCTGCAGGTCGACGCGTAATTGAGTCAGCTCCGCCTGATCTACTGACGACCCCTGCACACGTAAGTCCCACTCCCCCTCGTCACCACTCTCCGAGCCTCGACCCGTGCCTCAGCTTGCCTCCGCCCGGATGCGCAGCTGTCTCTCTGCTCACCCCGGATGGTCTGGATCTCCCCGCGTGCTCGTCTGGTCCTCCTCCTCTCCCTCTCTGTCTCTCTGACCCCTGCACTGGTCTCATCTGCCCCTGCGACCACTCCCAAACATCCAATCACTCATCTGTCGTGCAATAAAAATTCCATCCGTGAAATTTTTCCTTCATCTGCAAGTCTCCATTCGGTCACGCAACTTAAATCGATCAATCTGGACTCTCTGTTGTACTCCCTCCGCGCTCTGCGGGCTCTCAGCCTAAACCCCCCTCCCTGCACCACTCCTGCCAGCTGAGCCTCCAGAAGCGATGGAAGCCCCCTACTGCTTTGAAGAGGAAGCGCTGCGCTCCAGTTCCCTCATTCCAGCTCCTCCTCACAAACGGTAGCTCATAAGTATCCAAGTCTTAGTAAGTACTTCCACTCCTCGGTCTGCCCTGCGGCTCAACCTCGCATATCTCCGCTGCGCCCTGCATCCTCGCATCGAGTAGGTAGTAAAGCTCGGAGCGATGCAACCTCACACATCTACTTCCCCTGCTGCAGCATTTTTAAATCATTAATTAACTCTATAAATTCAAATTCATAGGTTGTGGTTTTAGGGTTGTTACCTAGTGTCGAGCGCTCTTATACACCTTCCCATCCGTACTTTAGGCATAACTATCTGGAGGTACGCGTCATCGGTTAGTGTCCTCCTTGGACTTGCTGCTTTCCCCTTGCGCTCCCAGTCCGCTGATCTGTTCCTTCACCCGCTCACGCCAATCGTCAAGTCGTGAAGCCCCGACAGCCGCGAATTCCCCCGGAAGGCTCCGACTTGGGCCCTAGCCGGGGAACCCCACTGCCACTTTGCGTCCGGCAGGTTGAGCGCATGGCAAAGCGAACAGCGAACAATGAGTGACCTAGAGCCGCGCCGTTAGGAGGAGCCGCAGCCCTTTACCCAGCACCGACCTAACACCTAGAGGGGCCTGCACCAACCTGGCCCATCCTCTCCACCCTCGCCCCCACCATATAGGGCTGCCAAACCACCTGTACATAAATTTCATTCAATCATCATCAAGCAATAAATCAAACGCTAAACTCAAAGGGAAAGGTTAGAATACTTACATCCAGGTAAGGTAGCTCATCTTTCTGTCCCTGGCACTCTTGTAGGCGCTCGACGCTGGTCTTCCAGGTTGGCGCGAGTCTCGGCCGAGAATCCCAACGGTGTGCAATGGCACGAGGCCCGCCGTGGAGGACCCCTCTCCCCCCCAGGGCTGGAGGTGTAGGTAAGACCAGACCTATAAAATTTGAAGCAGATTAGTGGCAGTTGTTGAGCAATATGCAATTTCATTCAAGGGTTCGAGAGAAATGTGTACCTGAATAAAGGGAAAACCGCTCGTCGAAGTCTGCCGTGAAGGATCGAGAAAAGATGAGGACAAGATCTAGAAGGGGGGGTTGAATAGATCTAGGCCTTCTAATGCGGAAGCTTAACCAATTTTAAACACTCTTGAATCAGAGGCAAATTGAAAGACAGATTTCACGATCTGAAGATAATTTGAGTGAGTTGTGCAAATGGAGTGTGTGACAAATTGATTAGTAGATCAAACGATCCTATGCATACATCTAACGAAGATAAATTCAAACCACAATCAGATCAATGCACAGAGATTTTTAGGTGGTTCGGAAATCACACCATGTGATTCCTACATCCACCCCTCACACACAGTGAGGATCCACTAATCAACCTGGGTACAACACACCCACTGGAGCCTGACAACTCCAACACTTGAGTTTACAACTCACACGACCTCTAGAGCACGACTACTCTAGAACCTGAGCAAGACTGCTCCAACACTTGAGTACGACGACTCAAAACCACTGAGCTCGACGGCTCACAACAATTTGCTAGAAACCACAAGACTCAGATCCTCTAGCAAAAGATCTAGTCCACAGAGTGAATTCATGAGACTTATGCAACAACCCATGCACAATCTCAGAATTACTCAGAAGAGAAAAGGAAAATGAGAATTGATTGAGGACTTTTCTCTTCAGATGTACTCCCTTGTAGAAGTCGAATTGTGAAGATCTTGATCTCTGGAAGTTCCTGGACGATGCTCTGCAATTTGATCTTCAGGATCTTCCTTGAATTCTCCACAGAAGTCGCCTTCTACTTGATCTGCTTCCTTGAGGTGATCCATTGCTTCTTCAACTATCAATTGCCACTTCTCATGCTTGAGCAGATAAGAATTTGGCTCGAGGATGCACCAGGAAGGCAAGAGCAGGGAGGAGAACCTTCTTCTAGCCGCCAACGAGATGTCTTGGAGGCTCTGAAAGGCTTCTTTCATGTTGGATGGCCAATAGGAGGGTATTTATACCCTAAATAGTCCAAATGTACCCTTGGGGGTCGTGGGCACATGATCCAAGGCTAATCCAACACATCCCTAGGGTGCCACGTGTCGAGGACCAAATTTAAGTCACAGAGATTCCGGAGTGTGTCGACCTGCCCATAGGGTGTGTCGACACCCTATCCCAGACTGGCAAAACAATTCCCTGGGAGAGGTCTCTAGTGTCGACTTGAGATGATCTCGTGTCGACCTGTTGTCCCAGACAGCAAAACAGCCTTCTGGGAGAGCCATCTAGTGTCGACCTGATTCCATTGGTGTCGACCTGCTGTCCCAGACTGCAAAACTGGCCTTCTGGGAGAGCCATCTAGTGTCGACCTGCCTGCATCTGGTGTCGACCTGCTGAAGAGACCATGAACAAGATTCTCTGGGATCTGCCTCTAGTGTCGACCTGCCCTGGTCTAGTGTCGACACTAGTTGACCAATTCTTCATATTTTGGCTTAGGGCTTGGAACATTGTGTCGACACCATCATGGGGTGTGTCGACACTGCCCTTGTAATAAATGATTGTCCCTGAGAAAATAACACATAAATCATTAGTTAAATGTATTATCATGAATATAATGATAAATGTGCTTGGAAACATGCTTTTTGAATATTGTAATTTCAGGTGTGATGTATTTCACATGTTCCAATGGTTATGCATTAAAATCACAACTTGTCATCATCAAAATGTGAGGAGAAATGAATTATATTCACACTCAACCCAACAATCTCCCCCTTTTTGATGATGGCAACATAAATTCATATGGAATTGGAAGTTTCAATGAACTGTGATTTTAAGCATTTTCATTTCCTTTTATTTATACTTGTCAAGGACCTTTGAACATTTTTAGTGACATTGAAAGTTGCACACATGAAAGACACAATGTTACTAGAAATAAGCTATTTTCACACAAAGGTCAAGCAGCTTGACAAGCATTCATCACATTCACATTCATTCAAAAGATTTACATCACATGATCCAAAGATTTTTCAGACACATTGAAGGCACAATATTTCTATTCATTTCATTAAAGATGTGAGCATGATGAGCATTACAATCTTTCTATCTCTCCCCCCTTTGACATCATCAAAAGAAATTACATTATGGGGAGGAGGAGGAGGAGGAATGGGTAACAATATGGTCTCAATATCCGTTAGCCTCTTTTCCATTGAAGTTAGACTAAACTTCATTTGAGCTTGGATAGTTGAGAGTCTTGTGTGCAGAAGATGTTCCATCCTCTCTGAATTTTCTGACATTGAAGCTTGAAGTGCACTGAACTCATTTGACACTGGCTGTGAGGATGAAGAAGAACCAGTTGACCAACCAGGCCTATTCAAAACTTTGAATTCTCTTTTAAGTGCAGACATCTCTTCATCAATATGAGCAGATAGATTCTTCATGCTCTCCATTCATCTACCAAGTGTGCAAAGGATAGTCTTGTCTTTGAAATCTGAGAAAGTGTCTCCTTGTGTTGAAGACATCAGCTTGGGAATTTGCCAAAATTCCCTAAGAACTGTTTCCAACTCCTCTTGATGTTCTTTAGTTCACTGAAGCATCTGCCAAAGTGCCAATGAGCCTGTTGAATCTTTGGGTTGCATGGTCAGAGGCTTTCTGTTCAATGAATCTGGCAGACACAGAATTCTCCAACCTTTGAATCCTCAACTCAAAATTTTCTGACATATTGAATAGAGGTGTTCAAAGCATCAAATTTATCATTCAAAAAGGTGTACACTCTGGTGGAACAGAAGGTCCACCAAAGGATGAGGATGCATGAACTGGAGGTGTGGAGAAAAGGATGGGATTTCAGTTTCAAGGTTCATGGAGGAGGAGGCTGAAGTTGAGGTGAATGAGGGGCAATAAATGGTTCATCAACTTGAGCTGCCACATGAGGCTGATCCTCATTTATAGGAGGCTGGTCCTCATGTACTTGAGGCTGATCCTCTGGAGCTGGAGGCTGATCCTCTTGCACTGGAGGCTGTTCCTCTTGTACTGGAGGCTGTTCCTCTTGGACCATAGGGGCCTCTACTGCAGCTGGCCCTCTCCTCACTTGATCACCCACAATCCTAAAGCCCATAAATTTTTGAACATGCTTAAAGCAATAGATGTTGGACTTAGGAATCTTCTCAGACTTCTCATTCTCCAGAGACACACCAAAGTGTTTAAAGACTGAAGTCAAATGGGCTGCATAAGGAAGTGATCTATGCAAATCTGCCCTAGTGGTCTCAGAAATAATCTGGTACATGATGACATGGAGGTTTATCTTGATGTCCTTGCTCATACAATATAGCACAAACCTTTGAATGTCAGTGAGCCTGTCCCTCCCACCACCTTGGGGTGTGATGATAGTAGTAAGCATGTGATGGGTAAGCCTCAACACAGGTGGAAAAGTGTTGGTATTGAATTTGGTAACATGGGTTTGCTTAGGATCAGACTCATCTGCAGGCAATCCAGTCATGATGGTATATGCTTCATGAAGATTGAACTCAAAGTTATGGTAGTCTTCTCCTTCATCTGGAATTTTGAATATGGTGGCTGCTATGTCTGTAGGCATGTCTACAATCCCCCTTGACCTTTGACTTGTACCCTTCATCAGTGCATTCCAAATTCTGATAGAATTCTTGGACAAGTCTAGGGTATATGATGCGAAAGTCTGAGATAAATGATTGCCAAGACTGGAATTTGAAGAAATTTATGACCTCAGGAAAAGCACATCAGTTCACTGTCATCCAAGTCCACTGCCCTGGGTTTCAAGATGGTCTTCCCGGCACTAAGGGGTTTGGAAGGAGGTCTCTTAGAGGGCTGGGAAGATTCTGATGATGAGATGAAGATGTGGATGTGGATTTCTCAGAGGCTTCAGGAGAAGAATCCAGGGTTTTCCTCCTAGGGTACATAGACCCTCGACCTTGACCAGAAGAGGATGCCCTACCTCTCTTAGCAGATGAAGATCCTGGCTGCTCTGCAGGATCATGGCGTCTCTTTGTTCTCCTCTCAGTAGGAGAACATCATCCGCCGGATCGGGCCTTGCCGTAGCCCTTGATCTTGCTCCACGGCGAGGGCTTGCTTGTGCGCCATGGAAGCAGTATAGAGTGAATCGGGGATGATGGAGAGTGAGGAATGAGAAAGACGGATGGATGGATGGAGGAGGGAAGAGGTGGAAAGGGGATTCAAAATCCTGCCGGATTCCAGGAAGAGACGACCGTCGGGTCGACCTGGGAAGAAAAAGGGGTTTAGGATAACCTACCCCGCAGGAACACAACACTTAACCGGCGCCCACGGTTAATGAGTCTGGCAGGGGGTCAGTGTCGACACTAGAGGAGGTGAGTGTCGACCTGAGTGAAAGTGTGTCGACACTAGATGGAGTAGTGTCGACCTGGCCTGATGAAAATTTAAGATTAGTATGGAAAAATTTGTGAGCTTTTGGGATAACTTTATAATGATAAGCAATGGGTGGAATGATCATTTCAAGGATTTTTAAGAGACTAAAAAATTCATTTGTTATATTTTTTAAAAATTCAACACAATTCAAGTTTTACACAATATCCACAGGATATGAGCATTCAGTGACTTGAGTCATGAAATGATGATTTGAGGGATATAAACATTTAACAATCAACTACACACTACCATATTCTTCAATTCCAAAGAATAAAAAAAATCTTTTAGACTGAAATCAAGTGTGTTGAAAGTAAACAACTTTTTTAAGAACAACTTGATGATGGATAGAATGATTCTTTAAAAACAATTCTCCAATGACATACACATTTTGTTTTGAAACAAACTATCAAATGAGATATATCTTGTTCACTCACAGAACTAATGCTTTTCACACACTATAGTCCCTGGATACTAAAGATTTATCCATTATCAAGTCTCAAAGGGGTAAATGATGACCTTTTGACATGAAAATATACGTTTTTTAGACGCCAATATTTCCAGTTACTCAGTCATCATCAAAAAGTTTGGACATATTTATTTTATTTTGCATTTATTTTTTATTTTAACCCCTTTGAACAGAGATAGCATTAGTGCCTCATGACATACATGGCACTTCATTCATTGTGAAGGTGTGCAGTTTCTCAGCACATGTGCCATTGCTCTGTTGAATTGACAAATTTTGGAGATTTTTGACAAAAAGACATCATCTATATCCAACATCAGTTGCAAACAAAAACATGTTTAAATCAGACACACATTATCCTTCAGTCTTAGAAAGAAATCTGAATTTCTATAGTTTTGAAGAATATAGGTGAGAGTTGACAATGAATGTAGTAGATCACTCAAAGGATCATTTTGAGACTCTAGACACCTGAATGAGGACATCATGCAAGGAAATTGATGTAATGCAAGAAAAGTTTTGAATTTTGCAAAGAATATTATTTGAATTTTCTAGCTCCCCCTGAGATGAGGATTTCAACCACTTTTCATCAGAATAAAGATATGCAAGTTTTTGAAATCAGGAATGATTCTCTTTGAACAATAAAAGCTCCCCCTCAACAATTGCATATTCATTTCTTGGTACTTGGCGGAGACATATACTCTCGCATAGTGAAAGTGTCCAGACAAGCAGAACTTGTCCTTCTTCAAATCACCATTTGATATACCAAGAAGTTCAACACAATGTGAGGTGAAGAGTTCATTGTCAAAAAGAAATAGAAGTGAAATAGGAGAGATATGATGAATCAAGGAAGCAAATGAATATATGATGCAAAGAACTCCCCCTCAGATATGCCTAACACTCAACCCAATCCCAATGAGAGAAATCAAGAAAGTGGACATTTACAAAGACCAAGTTCTCTCCTTAAAGATGAGAATCTACTGTCAGGAAGGGTTTGGTGAAATGTCAGCAATTTGCTTTCAGTTTCTATGAAGTGGAGTTCAAATGATTTCTTTGCTACCTCATCTCTCAAGAAATGATGCCTAATTTCAATATGCTTGGTTTTGGAATGCTGAATGGGTTCTTAGACAGATTTTTGCACTTGTGTTATCACAAAGGATGGGAACACAACCTAACTCTTGGTTGTAATCAAGAAGTTGATGTTTCACCCAAAGAATTTGAGTTCCACACCTACCTGCTGCAACATACTCAGCCTCTGCAGTGGACAGAGCAACTGAATGTTGCTTCTTAGAAGCCCAAGAGATTAGGCACCCACCTAAGTACAAACACAAGCCACTTGTGCTTTTTCTATCTAATTTACAACCAGCATAATCAGCATCACAATAGGCAATCAAATCTAACTTGCAATTAGCAGGATACCAAATTCCTAAATCACATGTTCCAACAAGATATTTGAAAATTCTTTTAACAGCTAACATGTGACTTTCTTTAGGATTTGATTGAAATCTAGCACACAAACACACACTAAACTGAATATCAGGTCTAGAAGTTGTAAGATAAAGTAGAGAACCAATCATACCTCTGTAGGTCTTTGAGTCTACTGACTTACCAAGAGAGTCTTCTTCTAGCTTAGCATTAATGGCAATTGGTGTTTTGAGTGCTTGAGGTTCTGAAAGTCAAACCTTTTCAAAAGTTCCTTGACATACTTGGTTTGACTGATGAAGATTCCCTCATGTGTTTGGTTAACCTGCAATCCCAAGAAAAACTTTAGATCTCCCATTAAACTCATTTCAAATTCATTTTTCATTTGATTTGAAAATTCATTACACAGGCCTTTATTGGTTGATCCAAATATTATGTCATCAACATAAATTTGGACTGCAATTATTTGTTTATTGACTATTTTTTGAACATGTTTGAAATGATCAACATTACCTCTAGTATCCTTTTTCAAGCAAAAAAGAACTCAAACGGTCATACCAAGCTCTTGGAGCTTGTTTAAGACCATAGAGAGCCTTATGAAGCTTGAAAACATGGTTAGGATGTTTTTCATTTTCAAATCCAGGAGGTTGTTCAACAAAAACATTTTCCTTGATATATCCATTTAAGAATGCACTTTTAACATCCATTTGATAAACTTTGAATTTCATGGAGGATGCAAAAGCAAGGAAAATCTAACTGCTTCTAGTCTAGCTACAGGGGCATATGATTCTTCAAAATCAATTCCAAACTCTTGATTGTACCCCTTTGCAACTAGCCTAGCTTTATTTCTAATTACTTGACTAGATTCATTCAATTTGTTTCTAAAAACCCATCTAGTGCCAATGATGTTTGGTCACTAGGTCTAGGTACTAATTCCCATACTTCATTTCTTTCAAATTGATGAAGTTCATCATGCATGGCATTAATCCAATCAGAACTTGATAAAGCTTCATCAATTGACTTTGGTTCAATTTGGGAAATTAGAGCTAGTGGGTCTTCTTCAAGAGCATGCAGAATGATGATCTAGTCCTAACTCTATCATGCAAATTACCAACTACATTATCCAATGGGTGATCTCTCAAAATTCGATGTTCAGAAATTACCTGTTGAGGGGTACTTAAATTGGAGCAATTTACCTGATCCACTTGAAGATGGTGAATTGTTGTTCAAGTTCTCACCAAGTCTTCAAGCTCCTCAACAGTTGGTGAAGAGTCCACAATGAATCATCCTCTTCACTGTCTTGTTTTTCCCTGCAAGATTTAGAACTGTTAGTTGAAAAGGAATTTTCATCAAATATAATATGAGGAGACTCTTCAACAGTTTTGTTTTTCAGGATGTACACTCTGAAAGCTCTTGACACTTCAGAATAGCCAAGGAAGATGGCTTCCTGACTTTTAGCATCAAACTTGTCAAGATTTTCTTTATTATTATTGTGTACATAACATTTGCACCCAAAGGTTTTGAAATAAGAACAGTTGGCTTTTTGTTTTTCAATAATTCATAGGGGGTTTTTTTGATTTTTGGTCTGATCAAGGCTCTATTCAGAATGTGATTTGCTGTGTTTACAGCTTCAGCCCAGAAGGATTTGGGCAAATTACTTTCTAAGAGCATGGATCTAGCCATCTCCACAAGAGTTCTATTCTTTCTTTCCACAACTCCATTTTGTTCTGGAGTTCTTGGTGAAGAAAACTTGTGGAATATTTGAAGTTCAGCACACAAATCAGAAAAGATTGGTTTTCAAATTTCCCCCATGATCAGTCAAAATATTTTTGATTTTATATGAATAATTTGTTAGGCAGTGGTACAGAATTTCCTGAACTCAAGGCAAGAATCACTTTTGTGGGACAAGAAGATAACCCAAGTAAATCTGGTAAAATCATCAATGATTACGAACCCATATCTCTTGCCACTTAGACTTAGAACTCTTGTTGGTCCAAAAAGGTCCATGTGAAGTAGTTCTAGTGGCCTAGATGTGAGTACCTCATTGAAGGTCTTAAAAGATTTCCTGGTTTGTTTCCTTGGGCACAGATCCCACAAACTTGATTTTCAATGTTAGAGAAAGATTCAGGAAGACCCTTAACCAATTCAGCCTTAACAATTTATTCATTGTTCTGAAACTTGCATGGCCAAGTCTTTTGTGCCAAGTCCATGCAATTTCATCTTTATTTGCAACAAACAGAGATTTTCAGAAAAGTTTTTATTAAGGTTGATCATATAAACATGTTTTCCCTTTTTCCAAAAAATTATTTTACCAGTTGATGAATCAATTATTTTACAAAAATCAGATTCAAACACAACTTTGTGACCTTTGTCACATAGTTGGCTGATACTGAGCAAGTTGTAATCTAGACCATCAACTAATAAAACATTATCAACAGAGTTTGAGGAAGTTTGACCAACCTTTCCAGATCCAATGATCTTTCCTTTATTTTTACCTCCAAATGTTACTGAACCTCCCTCCTTCTCAAGCAGGAATGAAAATTTGGCTCTATCTCCGGTCATGTGTCGTGAACACCCACTATCAAGGAACCACACATTTGAATTGGGTGCACGACCTTCCTGCAAAATCAATCAATGGAGAGAAGATTTTGGTACCCAAACAGTGTTGGGACCATCAGAATGTTTGGACATTTTTATCAAATCTTTTCTCACCCAAATTTGGTTTGTTTTTTATTTTGGTTTTATAACATGGTGTTCTCTGTCTTTTTCACTTTCTTCTTTCTTTAGGAATGAAACACCAGTGTTTTTTGTTTTTGGTAGGAGGGGTGTTTTTCATCTGAACATGAGAATTAAGATGAGGAGGTGGAATCCAAGGATTTTGTTGGTACATCAGAAAATTTGGATAGAGAAATTGAGGATGATACCAACATGGGTGTGATACCATTGGCTCCAAGAATTGGTCCAATCAGCTTGATATGCTTGTCTTGGAGTCCAAGGTTCTTTATGAATGATTTCTTTGATTTTTCTTATTTTTCAATTTTTATTTGAATTTTTTATTTTATGGTTTGTTTTTGTTGCTGTTGAGCAGGTCGACCTCTCCTTGACTGGTGTTGACACAACAGCCACAGAAGCCTTCTTTTTGTGGACTGGTGTCGACCTGTCAGGTGACTGTGTCGACTTGGTTGACTTGCTTTGTTTCTGAGTTTTTGATATTTTTGAGGTTTTGCTTGATGTTTGTTTTATTTCTGTGTTCTCAAGACTAGGGCCTTTGACAAATTTAATTAATGGTGCTTTATCCTTCTTCTCACCAGATTTGTCTTTCTTAGGTTTTTGTTTATCAAATCCTAGTCCATGAGAGATTGATTTCATTTTTGCTCCCAACAAGGCCTCCAGATTATCTTTACCATTTGTGAATGTTTCAATAACTTCATCCTTTTCTTTTAGCTGGTTTTCCAAGATTTTGATTTCTTCAATCTTTTGTTGTTTATCTTGGTTTTCCTTTTCCAGCTTTTCAGATAATTCTTTGAATTCATGGGTGGCCTTTTGAGAGGCTAGCTTAAGCTCATCAATCAGATTCAGAAGATTTTCTTTTTCTTCATTCAGTTCTGTTACTTCATTTTCTAGTTCACAAATTCTTTTGTTTGAAGATTGGTTATGATAAATGTTTTCAATTTCTTTTTGAGATGTTTATTTTCTTTCCTCATTTCAGTGTATTTTTCAACAAGTTCTGCATAAGCATCTTGCCAATCTTCAACAGAAAAATCTTCAAGGATGTGCTTACCTTTCCATCTGAGCTATTTGCCATGAAGCAGATCTCCTCACTTTCAGAGCTTGAGGATTTTTCTTCTTCTTCTTCATTTTCACTTGTGTCTTCATAGACCAAGTGGCTACCATGGCCTTCGGCTTCTTGAATTTGTGAATCTCTTGTGCTTCTCCTTCTTGTTTTCAGGACATTCTCCCTTCATATGTCCTGGCTTGTTGCACCTGTAACAATGACAATTTCGTCAGATTTTTTATTCTTGTTAGAATTAGCATTAGAAAAGGAGTGTTTCTCTTACCTGATGAGTATTTCTTTTTACCAGAAAGTTTCCTTTTCTATATTTCAAGAATTTTCTGAATTGCCTGGTCATGAGGGCAATCTCATCCTCATTTGACTCAGACTCATCAGAACTGGTTTTATCCTGACTCTTGTCTTTGTTACTAGATGAGGCCTTTAGAGCTACTGGCTTGGTTTTGATTATATGTTCTTCATTTCTCTTTAGATTGATTTCATATGTCATTAAAGATCCTATCAATTCATCCAAAGAAATTTTGGACAGATCTTTAGAATCTTCAATGACAGTGGCCTTTGTGTGCCAAATTGAAGAGAGTGAACGTAGAATCTTTCTTACCAAGTCAGCATCCGTATAGTCCTTACCTAAGGCCTTCAGTCCATTGACTATGATCATAAACCTGGCAAACATTTCAGAAATTGTCTCATTAGATTTCATCATGAATAATTCATATTCAGAGACAAGATGTTAGCCTTAGTTTCCTTAACCTGAGATGTTCCCTCATAGAGTAACTCAAGTTATCCCACATCTCTTTGGCAGACTTGCACATTGAGATTCTTGAGTACTCTTTGGGGTGAACAGCACATTGAATCATATTCATGGCACTGTAATTCAATGTAGCTCTTCTTATCTGTTCCCTAGTCCAGGTTTCTTCCTCTCCCTGGTTTTCATAGGGACCTACTTCCACTACTTTCCAGATTTCATAATTTTGGGCCCTAAGAACACTTGCATTCTATTTTTCCAATAAGAATAGTCCGTTCCATTAAAGAATGGTGGCCTATTAATGGAATGGCCCTCAGCTATGAATCCTCTGGAATCCATTTAATTAAAAGATGGTGCAACGAAGGAAACACTCAGCAAACAAACAAGCAAACAAATCACACAGAACACTCAGAAACTACTCAATCAAATCAGATCAAGTGTAAACCCGCTCTGATACCAATTGAAGGATCGAGAAAAGATGAGGACAAGATCTAGAAGGGGGGTTGAATAGATCTAGGCCTACTAATGCGGAAGCTTAACCAATTTTAAAACTCTTGAATCAGAGGCACATTGAAGACAGATTTCACAGATCTGAAGATAATTTGAGTGAGTTGTGCAAATGGAGTGTGTAAACAAATTGATTAGATGAATAAACGATCCTATGCATGCATCTAACGAAGAATAAATTCAAACCACAATCAGATCAATGCACAGAGATTTTTAGGTGGTTCGAAATCACACCATGTGATTCCTACATCCACCCCTCACACATAGTGAGGATCCACTAATCAACCTGGGTACAACACACCCACTGGAGCCTGACAACTCCAACACTTGAGTTTACAACTTACACAACCTCTAGAGCAGACTACTCTAGAACCTGAGCAAGACTGCTCAACAACAACTTGAGTACGACGACTCAAACCACTGAGCTCGACGGCTCACAAACAATTTGCTAGAAACCACAAGACTCAGATCCTCTAGCAAAAGATCTAGTCCAACAAGAGTGAATTCATGAGACTTATGCAACAACCCATGCATAATCTCAGAATTACTCAGAAGAGAAAAAGGAAAATGAGAATTGATTGAAGGACTTTTCTCTTCAGATGTACTCCCTTGTAGAAAGTCGAATTGTGAAGATCTTGGATCTCTGGAAGTTCCTGGACGATGCTCTGCAATTTGATCTTCAGGATCTTCCTTGAATTCCCCACAGAAGTCGCCTTCTACTTGATCTGCTTCCTTGAGGTGATGCAATTGCTTCTTCAACTATCAATTGCCACTTCTCATGCTTGAGCAGATGAGAATTTGGCTCGAGGATGCACCAGGAAGGCAAGAGCAGGGAGGAGAACCTTCTAGCCACCAACGAGATGTCTTGGAGGCTCTGAAAGGCTTCTTTTATGTTGGATGGCCAATAGGAGGGTATTTATACCCTAATAGTCCAATGTACCCTTGGGGTCATGGGCACATGATCCAAGGCTAATCCACACATCCCTAGGGTGCCACGTGTCAAGGACCAAATTTAAGTCACAGAGATTCCGGAGTGTGTCACCTGCCCATAGGGTGTGTCGACACCCTGTCCCAGACTGGCAAAATAATTCCCTGGGAGAGGTCTCTAGTGTCGACCTGAGATGATCTCGTGTCGACCTGCTGTCCCAGACAGCAAAACAGGCCTTCTGGGAGAGCCATCTAGTGTCGACCTGATTCCATTTGGTGTCGACCTGCTGTCCCAGACTACAAAACTAGCCTTCTGGAGAGCCATCTAGTGTCGACCTGCCTACATCTGGTGTCGACCTGCCTGAAGAGACCTGTGAACAAGATTCTCTGGGATCTGCCTCTAGTGTCGACCTGCCCTGGTCTAGTGTCGACACTAGTTGACCAATTCTTCATATTTTGGCTTAGGGCTTGGAACATTGTGTCGACACCATCATGGGGTGTGTCGACACTGCCCTTGTAATAAATGATTGTCCCTGAGAAAATAACACATAAATCATTAGTTAAATGTATTATCATGAATATAAATGATAATGTGCTTGGAAACATGCTTTTTGAATATTGTAATTTCAGGTGTGATGTATTTCACATGTTTCAATGGTTATGCATTAAAATCACAACTTGTCATCATCAAAATGTGAGGAGAAATGAATTATATTCACACTCAACCCAACATGCCGCTCGGAGCACCCAGGCTATCAACTGATGTGCTAGAAAGGCTGCTCCCTGTAGAACACCCGATTATGACTAATGGTTGGACCACTTTTCTTGCTATCTTAGTGGGCCCCTAATTGGTCACTCACCTTGAGCCCATCATTTGCCTTAATTTGAGCCCATTAATCCATTAAAAAATGCCTTGAAATCCCGAATCAATCACTTGAAAGAGTCCTTAGAGGATTTGATTCCTATTTAGCATGTGGTTAAAGAGAATAATCCAAAATATTTCGGATTCCTTGTCGCGACGCATCGTGGCGCCGCGACTAGTCGCGACGGGTTAGGCCGCCGCGACAGCCCATGCATTATCCATGCACGTGGGCAATGCTGTCGCGACCCCCCCGCACCGTCCGCGTCTCTAGTCGCGACCCCCCCGCGATCTGACGACGACAAAGACCGAGATCTCTGGCCTCTATAACCATATCTTATTTATCCTCCATGCACCTTGACTTGGTCCAAGAGGGTTATCCCGACCCCTTGAGCGGATCCT